>JAOUZG010038877.1:405581-420055 GCA_026289955.1 Argiope argentata | reverse complement strand
ATATATATATATATATATATATATATATATATGAATAATTTAAAATATCCAAACAAGGGAAAGAAGTTATTATCAGTCCACAGAAATAGCATGTAAATTTATTGAACTGACTCTCCTAACAATTAGAAGATATTTAAATTGATGTAAAACTATTTTAAATAGGTTTTCTTTTAATAAGGAAGTTTTATTATCTTTGATATACTGTGTATATTAAAAAAATAAAAAAAACTCGAGGAATTTTTTAGAACATAGCTGTTTAAAGAAGCTATTTTACGTATACAATTTGATTATTCTGAGTTAAAAATACTGATTTTTTTTGGTTATGACAGAGTATATATTTTGGCTTTAAATCTGGTTACAGATACGATTATAGAAACTAACAAAAAATCATAACTTGGTTTCTTTTAGTACTGATTAAAATCTTAAGAAATCCGTCAAAGGTTGATTTTCTGTCAGTCTATACTTCTAGAAACATATAAATGCAAAAGTTAAAAAAAAAAAAGTAAATGTAAATGTAATGACAACTTTAAGTAAAAATGATCAGCTCGAACTTCATCAGAACCTGTATGTTTTTTTTAAAATTCTTTAATATATTATATTATAATATTTTTCTTGTAAGCAAGAGTGTAAATTTGTTCGCTTTTTGCAATAAATCAGGGTTATTCTATATCGATTTTCTCACCAAGGCAAAAAACGTTCTGGCCTAGTTCATCAAAACTCTTTGTGCCATTTGCCACTTACTGTATTTAATATGTTTATTTTACAATTGAGAAATATTTTTTATTCTTTTGGGATTTTAGAATTTTAAACACAAGAAAGATGACATTCTGTCAAAACATATTTATTGTGGTCAAATCCCTCTAATTAACTGCTATATACATATAGAAATAAATCAATGTTATAAATGGCAATTTTTAAAAAAAGAAAACAAAAAAAATCCTTTAATATGTACTTATTTCTATATTATATAATTGAATTCTGTATGTACTGCACTAATATAATTAATATGAAAGGAAATGAGAAAGGTAAGAAAGATACTAATAGAAAATTTCTGCATTCTAACAAATAATCAAAATAGGATTTAATTTTGGAAAACATATTTTCTTAAATATATGTATTGAAAACTGCTTTATAAGCATGTTTATTATTTGTGAAATATAATAAAATTTCCTAAAATTAGTTATATATAATCCTTTACTTAATAATTTATTTTAACATTTAGGATGAGAAACCCTGTTACAAATGTATGTATAATTTTGTATATAGGAAAAATTGTTGTTATAATATTGATGAGATTAATCTTAAATTGCAACATGTTTGATAAGAATTTTCAAAAAGAGGCTAGAATACATACCAAATAGCAAATCCTGTAAGTAAATAATTTTTGAAATTCAAAGGAAAAAATGTGAGCAACTTACGAAATCATTTTTTAACTATAGCATACCTTATCTCTAAAATTTTTTTTTTTTAAATCTGAGTCTGAATAAGTATGTGAAGTTGCCCCCGTAAAGTTCCGTTAACAGTTTGTATTAAAATTTTAAATAAAATGTCTTAACTGTAATTTTTAAAATTCCTAATTATACTTCTTTCACAGACCAGTTTCTGTGAAAGTGTTCGATATCAAAAATATATGGGGGAAAAAAACATTTTTAAGGCTGAGAATTACATATGAAACATTATGAGAATATCAAATCTTGCGAAGTATAGTTTTATTTATTTTCCTCGATTTTCTTCATAAATATGGAACTGACACCTAACCATATGCAATATATCAAAATGTGATGCTGTTCAGATTTTGAGGCAAAATTCAATGATGCATGAATGAAAGAATTTTAGAAATATTTCTGAGATAAGTTTGAAAATTGAAATCTGAAATTATTTCCCTGTCTTGAAATGCTTATAGGTACGATTAACTATTTTTGCTTATGATATAAAACTTCTGGCGCATCCAGAATTACTGGCATTCACCTTGTATTATATGGAAATTAACCATGTAGACAGCGTATTCTTTGAAATAGGAATGATAAAAAAAAAATCCAAGTGCAAAGTAGAAGGGCATCGATGATAGCTTTGTTTTTGTTCTTTTTTAAGTGGCATTTTAATTACTGAAAAGAAGGGTGTTTCGTGGTTGAAATTTATAATTGCAATAGAGATTTTAGTTTTGTTTATAAGAATATTGAAACACTAGATATATTGAATAATAAATTAGAGATATGGACTTCCAATAAGATTCAAAAGAATCTGCCATATAATATTTTGTATTAATTTTCATTAACGAAATTTCGTTATTAGTAAGGATTTGATGTTGTGCTTAAATTATGGGTGAAAATGTAATAAAAACTGGCTTCAAGGAAGGAGATGTGAAAGCCGAAACAAAAGGTGTTGATTTTGATTGTTTTTAATAAAATAATTGAAATTTCTGGTTGAAATTGGAGTTGGAGGGAGTAATTTTCTCCAATCATCTATGGTTTATTCTTTAGTAATTTTTTGATCGATTATTTTGAATGTGCCTGATTGAAGACCCTCTACGTCTGAGAGATTGGTGGAGTGAATGTGCAAGCTGCATAACTTTAATTTGACTAAATCAGAATTTGTTTTGAGGTTAATGAGGGGTTAAACTTAGTTTAAAGAAATGTTTACGTTTTAGGAAATTGAATTGAATAGAAGATTGAACATTCTATTGAAAATAGGTCTTTTTACTACTAATTTAGTAATTTGTCCTTACTTATTTTAAATATTTCTAAATCCTAGATATTTCTTTCTCGTGTCTTGTGAAACTCGGGTCATTTCGTTATTATAACAATTCATTTCCTGACTTTTACCAACAAAATTGAGGAATGGGAGTGTATATAAATCAATCTGCATTGAAAATATTCGATAGTTTTAATGGTCTATAATATTCCATGTAACAGAATATATTTTTATTGAAAAATAACTAAAAAACAGACTTTGGAATAGTTGTGAATGGGGATAAGTTTTCTAAGGTGTAAGTATGAATTTCATATAATTTCAATTTAGTTTCTTACTGTAAGTAAAGGTAAAAACAGATATTCCCAATTATTCCATATGCCCTGGTGTGCATGGAAGCATACCAGGATAATTATATACTATCTTGCAACTGAGGCTAATAAATTAATTTGAAAACAGGTTTTGTGTAATGATCTTTTCAAAGAATGAATATGACATTAATGAATGTTACGCCTAATTTCCTATGTTCATTTAAAAAAGTCATAAGACAGAAAGTAATAAATACTTGTAAAATTCTGTCCTAATTATCCTAATTAATTCGAATTGTCGACTCTGAAATCTTTACTTTTTCTTTTAACATCCATTCTGTTTGTTCGTTTATTTAAAATTATTTAGATGCTTATCAAATTGTTTTTTTTTTCAGGTTCTTCTTGAAATTTTCATCAGATTTCCAGTCCTCATTAAAGGTAACTGTTATATTCTAATTATGTTTAAAAATGCATTTCAACGATTGTATATTTATTTTCCGAAATCGAATGTTGAATCCGTTCGGAAACAGATATGAAATATAAATGCAAATGGAGCCGTCAGAATAAGCGTTACTTTCGAAGAGTTAAGTAATTCATGATTATTTATTTATCATAATTTTATATACTGTATAATTTTTCTCTATAAATATCGTCTTTTCGTTTTTATATAGGTAAAGAACTAAAGAATGACATCAAAATTTTCCAAGAAATAAATGGAAATAATTGCCGAATTAATTAGTACTATTTTTATAATTCGTAATATAATTGGCTTCTGAAGTAAGTAAGAAGTGAAGTAAGTAATGCAGAGAATGCTTATTTATTTATGAAATTCATAACTTGATAAGCTTGAAAGTAATTTATTTTTCTTATTTTAATAGATTTCACACACATGAACTCTGTATTATTTTTTCATGAAAATTGTTTTGGTAAGTTATGCGGAACTAATTGAACTCTATTATTTTTTCAAGAAAATTGTTTTGGTAAGTTATGCGGAACTAATTATTTTTGTTCATATTTTTAATATATGCAGAAAGCTAATCTATCTTTTGTTTTTGAATAGGGGTCCATCCGAAGATTACAATCCATATACATTGGTGACCAAAATTGTGGACACTTTTGAAAATTTTTGTTTTATAACTTTGTAGAAACTTTTATGCTTCACAAGCTGCAACTTTTACATAGCATTTTTACGGAGATTTAAACAATTTTAGCCAACACTGTACGCCGAAAATTTCCTTAAGTAAGCTATATCAATCTATTTATTTATATATTTTTCATACAATTTTTATCTTTGAATTAAGTTTAACACCTGATTTACTTCTATTTTTTTTATTAGGTTTGAAGACATTGAAATGGGATTTGAATAATATCATCTCAAAAGGAATCATTTGTTGTACTGCTGTGGACAAATGATTCCCTTTGTGATGATAACTGTGAAGTCATCATCTGCAACTAGTGTCCATATGGATATCTTTCACGGAGAATCAGCTATTAAGACAACTAGGACATAATGTTTGGACGCACTCACCCGTAAATTGCATGATTTTAAACTTGCATTAATGAATTCGGATTTTTATGTATTACAGTTGCTGGTTGTTATGACGACCAAAAATCGCCGCAAAAAAAATTTCACCAATTTCTTGGCGTTTTTATTTTGCCGTTAATACCGAAAAATACATTTTGTACAAATTCGCGTATTGACGGTCGTATGTATCGTCAATGCGGGAAAATATAAATTTTGCGTAGTGTAGTGGAAAAAGGTATTTATCAGGATGTTGCATCCTACAATTGTTACAGTGGTTACTTGTAAACCTGAGGTTTGCTTCATAGAAATAAGTTTCAAACATCTGGTTTACCCACGAAAATGTTACATGTTCCTGAAATTCGAAGAAAATAACTTTTCAAAATTTACTGATTTAATTGCCGATGGCTTATTTTATAGGCTTCCTTTAATATTTTGAGTTTTTTTATGTATTTTTCTCTAGAAAGTATTATTTTTCTATTCCCTTTACCATTCCAAAGTCAAATATAAAAGGTTGTTTTGGATGGGTAACCCAACTAAACGACTTCAAACAACATTACTTCTCAGTATCCTTTCCAAATTTTAATCCTTTTTCAACTAATTGAATGAGACTTCAATGCATTTGTTGAATAGATTTATTTTGCAGATCTTTTCCCTCTATCTGATGAGAATTGTAGGTAAGGGTTGTCTCTGCGTACGTATGAAAATTGGGCGACTTACGTACCCGTTTAACCAATGTTCTTTTAGAAGTCGATCTTGTTACTGATAAAAATTATTTCTCGAAGAGTTAGCAGCATTTTAAACTTCATCTGTAATAGTGATAATTTGGTGAAATTTGATAGGATTTCTAATACAATTTTAAATGTTTAGTATCTCGATTAATAACTCTTTAGCCCTTTTTTCTCAATGGGTTACAAATGATTTATTGATTGTTTATGATCGATAAGGAAAAGTCCAATATCAAATTTGAAATGGGGGCTAATTGAGCCTTTATAAAGGTGAACAATTAACTTTAAAGTCTAGCTGTGTCAGTCACAGAGCGTAAGCATAAGCCACCCTCTTCCGCAGTTGACTGCACGTAAGGTAGCATAAGCAGTAATAATCAGTAATAATCACCTGAAAATATTCTGTCCTGGAATCGGTACGTGCAACGCGTCCCTAATACTACTGAGATAATTGTAAGCTTAAATTGTTCAAAAGGTTACTTACGCTATGGTATACATTTTGAAATTGGAGAACATCTTAGCTATGTTACTGAAAACTGCATGCTGTATGCAACAGTAGCAGAAATAGTTAAGAAAACTCCCCCAAGATTGAAAATAGTAATAATAAAGAACTGCTATAATACTGAAAAATATCCACAATACAACTCATTGGATATGGAGTGGTTAAACGTTTGAGATTGTGAGCATTATTACATTGATAAAACAATGGATGTGATCTCCCCAAATTTTCTCGCATACTTATCTATAAAAATCTTGTCTCCCTCTTCCCGTATAAAAGTGTGGATCTTAAATAAGATTGCAAAAGATTTGCGCGGCATTAGAGAGCAATTGTTTCAAAACATACAAGGAGAACCAGTCTTGTCCTGGTTTGATTGTGCCCAAGCTATTATAATCAGACACATGTTTCCTTGGATACATTATTAACGCTGTTATAAATTTTTGTGAAACAATTTGTGTCCGTAAATTTCAACGTTTGCTCCCTTTCTCTAAGGGGTATTCCAATTTCCCAGAATAGTTTTTTAACTTGTTTTACAGTACACAGCAGTTTATTTCAATTCTTCGACGTTAGCAACTGGTGTGTCAAAGACTGTTCTTGGTATAGCCTCAAAAGAAAAAAAAGAGGGATGATATTTGGAAATTGCAGGTCAGGGTGTTCGTCCACTCCTTCCAATCTACCTATACTAGAATGTTTCATCCAGGAAACCACGTACTAAGAAACTCGAGTGTGTGTTGGAAGGGGAAATGCATCTTACTAAAACATTATTCAGTTAAAATTTCTCTAAGTGTGGGGCAATGAATCGTTGCAATAAGTCTATATGTTAGTGGCAATGCTTTTTTTCCCGTGATGAAAAATTGTCCAATAAGCTTGTTATATCTTGCACCAAAACTTAACATTAGAGTAATCTCGTTGTAACTTTACAAGAACATGTGGATTCTCTGATCCCCATATATTAACATTATGCCTATATACTACTCCACTGATCTGAAAGGTGGATTTATCGGAAAAACCCGTGTGATTTAAATATTTATATTAGGCATCAATTCTCTTCTGGCTTTCAATTGCGAACTCTGCACGTCTAAAGCAATCGTTTGATTGCAAGTAGTGAACTATTTGAACTTTGTGAGGATACAGCCTAAGCTTTTTATGAAAAATTCTTGCCAAATTTGTTTGCCGTATTTGAAGTTAGCGTGATGACGTGTTGATTTAGTAGGACTCCCTTGAAACAATTGTCGAACCAGTTCAAAGGTTTCTTCGCCTGCCTTTTCTGGGAAGTTGAGAAGTATAACGGAGATTCCAAAATCGCTGATTTGATGTATTTTTTTTTATTTTATTACCAGCAAATAGATGAATTCACTCGTTAATACCTTTAAGACATTAGCGCTGACACAAAAAGAGCGTCCATTTTTTGGTTGTATGGATCATGTGGTCGAATGATACCTACATTTCATTGTGTCTACGCTAATGTGTCATTTGTGTTTCATTGCAAAATGGTCGCATCTAGGCTACATCAGAGCTTTAGTACCCAATTAAGCCACTGCATTCTCCTCATGAGTTTGATGTGATTTCATAACGCCCCCCCCCCCCCTTTTTTTTTTTGAAGGAGAACATGGAGCAGGAAAACTAGTACAGAGTCTTCAGAATTGTATCTTACACTTTTGGTGTTCACGTTGTTCTGTATTACTGTAAAGACATGCATTACTTATTTTTATCTTCATGCAAAATGATGCCCCTCACCACTTTGCATGTGAAGTCATTAAAGACCGATTAATAAGTCGAAGTTGTAAGTCTAAATGGTCCTCATGATTACCAAATGTGCTTCATTATGGGAATACTTAATATTCTACCGGAGTTCTCCAGTCACGTGAGACTAAAAGATGTTGTTCAACGAACATCTGGTGGCATCAGTACCTTAATAATACTACAATAACAGCTGTGAAAGGCATAGTGACGCAAATCGTCTAATATTTCTTGGTGGTGATCATGTTGAACGTCTTTGCGCAGTGAACGAGATTCACAGTATCATGCTTTGGTTATCTATTCCATTGCCTGTTTGTGTTCGGCTGAGTTGCATGAAACATCTAAGTATGGCGTATGAGTATCTGGTTTCTGGTACTTCTAGAATCGCTTTTATTTTCTCGTATGTACAATATAGAGCAAAGTACAATAATCGTCAAAAAATTGGAATTGGATATTTTGATAAATCTCCACCTCTTAGACCTTCCCGAATTTAAAAAAAAATCTGGAAAATGCCTTTTGTATGTGGCAAAGATAAATCAAGAACGCTTTGAGCTAGAAGGATGATATTTAATCCACTGCTTTTGCACGAAAATTGTAGATTTCTATCAAATTTGTACAAAATCCATTCAGAAGAAACTGTTTGTCAGTTTGTTTGTTCAAATATAAATTAACACGATAACTACAAAATAAAGATATCTGGTTAAAATTCGATACACATATTTAACTTATAAGAGTATATATATCAATCAAATTTTGAACCGAATCCAAGAAAAGTTGTTATTAGGATTTTTTGAAGTTATCTCGAATTTATTGCTCACCCTGTGTATCGTAAATGTAATTCACATTATGAAATTGCGAACCATTCTAAGTTATGAATAAAAGAATCTATTGCTCAGTAATAAAGCGACAAAAATAAAGCCATTGAGAATGTCCCAGGAAAGAACAAAAACACCAGTATAAGTTATTCCTCGAGTTCCAGGGAATCATTAATTTGAAAGCTAATTTCCATTATTTTTGACAGTTTATCCAGAGCTCTAAAATCTATTTGAAATACCACAAAGCTTTCACTTTTTTATTACCTGTTAGTTTAGACTAATCCAAAGAAGTCACCACATAAGAGGAACGATTCCAATCAGGGACAGTGTGTAGAATACAATACACTGCAGGAGGAAAATTTTATTGCCTGCAAGATAATGCGACAGTGAGAAATAGAATATGGAAATGCCTTTACACACACACACACAATTAAATTTGCTGGGAACAAGCTACGTAATTCCTAAAAGAAGATACCGGTCATATGTTTCTTCATCAAGGTCTTTACCAGCAACACTATGGTAAAAACTTTTCTCGAGTTTCTGTATTCTTGTAAAGAAGTAGCCAGCCGGACCGTAAGGGCTAGAAGCTAATCAAATATTTTGTTATATAAGCATAGGGAAGAATGTGACTAGGAAGTAATGTGAACGAAGGTTGTCATCGGAAATAAAATAGATGCTAGAAGGGGCTTTATATTATAGAGGTACTTAAGGAAAAGAGGCCAATTTAAAGCATTAGAATTACTGTGGGTATGTATGCGCGGTCCTTGAAGAAATTTCGATCTTCTGGATCTACCTAGAATCTAATTACCACGCCTATTTTGGTCTAAACAGGTAGCTTTTGTAATTTACCGATATCAGGTCAGAAAGTTTTCATCTGTTGCCTTCCTCAGATGAAAGACGCGGTCAAGGACCATTCCATGGCCAAGAATAGCTAGGGTAGGTTTCATATTCCAATATCACTATTATCTGGGTATCTCGTAAATCTTTTTAGATATGAAGGAAATTCGCCATGCTCCAAGTTGAATTGCACGAGTTTTATACAATCATAAAAGTACTGTTCGTATATTATATCCTTAATGTTTGCTTATGTTGCACTGACGAAGTATAACTGAAATTAATTTTTGCTTGACAAAAACCGACTTTATTACTTTGTAATTATTTAGCTCTTTTTTGGTATTTTCTTAAATTTACATCTGAATGAATTTTTGGTTATCGAAACCTCACTTTTGATTCTTGAAAAAAAGTGAAGTAGATACTTCAAGAATGAACTCTAAATAAGATTCCTACTCTTAAGACACAACTGTACATGTGAAAAATTCTCCCATTTTGACCTGAATCTGAAATTGGTTTGTCTTGCTTTTGTAAACATTCTACTGACAACATTCGTTTCTGCTTGAAATCCGTTAATTTGAACCCCGCTGTTGGAAGGAATCTTTCTCTTAGTTATATCTTTGACATTAGGACACTTGGAAACTGAGAGAGAGTTTTTAATTTTTATGCAGTGATTAAATGGAGACAAATTTTTTCTGGTAACCTTTTGTCTTCTACCTCCCCCCCCCCCCCCCCTTTTTTAATTTCAACTTACTAATGAGTGGCGAATTAGATTTGGCTGAGCTCTTGAAATTAGAATTTTTATTAGTGCTTATATGTATTTTGAGCAGCGTTCACGCGAAGCGAACTATTGCTCTCATGTGAAAGCCACTTCTATTTCAGAAAAGTCATGACCTCAATGAGACAATGTTCTAATGAGACAACTACTAAGCATTATCCCATTGGGGTTACGTGATCTTCATGAAGCGTTGTCTTTTATTGCGCACAATATGTGACCTCGGGAGAGTTTTAGAGAGAAGGTTTTTTTTTTCTTATATGATACACACAAAAAAGATGAGACTTTTCCCCCCTTACCCAATCTCTCCGATGGACACCTCGAAATGAGGATGAGAGGCTTCCATCATGGTGGTTGGATCTTGCCACCCTAGTGGTGACTAATAGATGGAGGTAGGCTCTTCCCCTCGATGATGAAACGTACTGCCTACGGGAAGGGTTGTACCGTGGCCGTTGATGGCCATTAGGACTCAACCATTATTCTCACCAGTGTTGCTGTTGCGGTGGTCCGGTCATTCACCCCTAGTGGTTTAAATCCGTGTGCCTTCGGGTGGGTCGAAGAGTCTGGTATGATAGGAGATTGCTAATTGTAGAGGCTTAAAAGCAACAGTTTCGGAGCAACGGTTTGATAGCTTGCTATTTGGGAGACTTGTGCTTGAGCACATTACCAATGTAAAAATGATAGAAAGGTTGGAGTACATAGTAAATGTAGTGATTGCCATATAAGCCAATTAATATCCTTCGAGCTGAAGGGTCCCTTTTGCTTAATCGGTATCATACTCGGCTTCTAACCATAAGATTGAAGGTTCGGTCCTAGCGCTATCCGATAATCACTTACAGTAAACACGAAATGCTTTTCAAGAACCTCATAGTTTTTTTTTAATTATTATTATTTGACTCACGGTGGAGAGATTTCTAACAGGTTAGCAATTTATCAACCTGACAAAGATTTTGGTTCATGCTTGCGGCCTAATGCTTGGAGACTGATAGGAAGTAAGCTGGAATTATGAAAAGGGACCGTGTACAGAATTGCCCAATCCCGCTGAGCCAGTTGACCTGAGTTACCTCTAGATTCCCCTACCCTTGTTTCCACCTGTTGAAGCTCTGTAGTATTCCTGCCACATCCCATGAGTTTGCATCCATGGAAGTAGATAAGTTTTTATTTTTTACTTTTTTCACTCATTATTTAAACGACCCAAATTTCTTCTTTAACGTAACTCAATATAGGTTCTGTTAACAAATTTTTCAAAATGCTGGTGTTTGTACTATTACTAAAATTGATATAAAACTAATTGAATTTGATTTGTAAAAATAATGAGAAAGTTAATATTGAGTTTAAAATGTATATTACAAATTCAGGAACATAATACTATTTCTTGCAGATTTAAGACTACGTTTATATATGTGTTATTACTATAGATCCATATGAAACTAATTAAATTTGTATTGTGAAATTTAATGAGAATGCTTAAAATTGGTGACATTTTTATACTATGTATTGAAGGTTATTGAATGTAATGCTTAGTTTCATGTATTGTAATTAGCTCAAAGTATTTAACCTTTGACATAATTGTTATGTAATTTTTGAAAACAACTAAATTTCTAATACTGATTTTAATTGAAATTTATAGAAAGATACGTTTTTTATTTAATTTGATTTCAAAAAACAAGTTAGAGAAATAACATTCTCCTACGATTAATTTTTGTGTGTTTATTTATTAAAAAATGTTAATTTATATATTTACCATTTCTTACCTGAGGTTGACTAAGAAAAGAAAGTTATTGAAATTTAGTTGTTAAACAGTTACAGAGTGTGTTTATTTTGTATTAATTTATTTTTTTGATGCATTTGTATTAGTTTATTGGAGTAGTTTATTGTATTAGTTAGTAATGATGCAAGTAGTTTCAGATTGATGTTACACACACACACACACACACACACACACAATCTTAATAAATGTGTATAATTGTTTAAACTATGACTGGATTTTTCTTTCATTATCCTATAAAGCATACTTATTGACATTGTCTGTAAAAAAATAAATCTTAAGGAGTTATTATATAAGCAGTACGACAATATTCCTATGAATTATGGGAATTTTTTTAGCCTTTTTTTCGGATGTTCTGACATCATATGTGGCATAACTCACTGTAAGGCACCTTCTCCTCATATTCTAAAGATAAATTTGTATTCTCTTCGTAAATAGTTTAATGGAAGCAAATAAGCACTGATAGAGGATTTCGATTTCTTTGGGCAAACAATAGCAGCAAAATTAAAAATTTATCACAGCACCATCTTTGTTTCCTATACAAAAATATAGCCCGAATTCGATTTTTGTTACCTAATTTTGTATATAAAAAAGCATCAAAAAGAGAAGAGAAATAATGTTTAATTTTCTGAATCAGGATTCGAAAACTTTCGTATAGAAAGCGTCAGAAAATTGAGTAATTCAAGGCTTATATTGCAAGTTAAGTGCAAAAAAGTCCAAATCTAAAGTTTTCTAAAAAATCAAATTTTTCAAGAATGAAATCAAATTTTTAAGAAAGAATCAAAATCACATTTTTTATTCAATGTTATAAATAAAAACTGAAGAACTTTTTCCCTTTAAAAATTTCATTAAGAAGGTACATTTTTTTATGTTGTGCATATTCAGATTCTTTGATAAGATCCTTTTTTTTTTCTGTCATCGTTTTGAAGCCCTTCAAATATTTGAAAAGCCTCAAAATTAGGTAAGTGAGAGAAGAACGAAGAATTGATATTTTCTATCAGTTTTGAACATTAATTTGAATTATGTTAATATAGAATCACTAAAGACCAATAATTACTGTTCATTTGGGGGGATGAAATTTTAGAAAAAATGGTGGGAAATAATTTTGCTTTTTTCTCCCTTAAAAATCCTTTTGTAACTGTAGATTCTCATTTTTGCTGCCTAACTCGAAAAAAGCTTATAAACAATCCCATAAAGAATTATATATAGAATAATATTTTAAAATCTAATTTACGTCTTAATTAATTTGCCAAAATTTTGTCTTAAATCAACCCATGTTAACTTCATTTAAAAAAGTTTTCTTATTTCCTGATACAGTTTCATTGCATAGTTTTTTTATTTGATTATTTTTAACACATGATCTGTAAAATTACCGATTTCAGTTTTTTTCCCCTTTCCCAGTAAAGGGATAAAAGTACTTAACAACTGCACATACCTTTCAGATATAACTGATTCTCTTGCCTAAGTCTATACATATCAAACAAAACCGTATCAAAATTTCTTAGTAAAATCACTGAAAAGAAAAGTTTGTCTCTTTGTGACACGATGTAGACTGATGCATTTTTTACCACTTTCGTGAAAGTTGGCAGAGAAATAAGGTATAGATAAAAGTTAAAATAAGTTGTATGATATTATTTTGGCTTCGTATGTACTTCTTACTAGTATGCTATTTTCCCTCTCCAAGATCCATGCATTTATATAAGTTAGGGGATGTAGGCTGAGAAGTTAGATATAATATTATTTTGGCTTCGTGTGTACTTCTTACTAGCATGCTATTTTCTTTCTCCTAAATCCATGCATTTATATAAGTTTGTGAATGAAGGCAGAGAAATAAGGCATAGATAAAGGTTAAAATATGTTTGTATACTATTATTTGGCTTCATTTGAACTTTTTACTAGTATGCTATTTTCTCTCTCCAAAGTCCAGGCATTTATATAAGTTTGTGGAAGTAGGCAGAGAAATAGTGTATAAATAAAGATAAAAATATGCTGATCAAACATAAATTAAAATCACCCAATTGTAAAAATATTAGGAACCAATAACAATTTAAAATTTGTTTTTAGGGATTAAAAAAACTCATAGATAAGACTATTTCCTGTAGTTTAATCCCTTTAAATAGATTTAAAAAAATGAAACCTATTCCAGATATAAAAGCTTTTACTTGCTGATAGTGAACAATTTTATTTGTTTAGCATCGGTTATATCCCCCCCTGAAACAATATAGCTCATGTCTAGTAATTGGATAATGTTCTTTAGATATTCATGAATTTCTTTTTTGTTTAATTTCTGCTATTTTTTAAATCCAACTGTTGCGTCTCCTTTAAAATTGTTAATATTGATGATTACTTATTTCCCTTAAACTTTATAATAGTAAAGTTCATTAAAAATGAAGTTGGAATTTTAGCTTTCAAAAAGAAATCAAAAAAAGAAATTAATATTTATCTCTGTTAAAAATGTTTCAAATACTAAAGGGTAATTGTTCCAAGTGCGTATTACTAATGAGTTAAGTTACACATGTTGTCAGACAAGAATAAACCAACAATAAGTTAAAAATCTCCAAAATTTGTGTGAGTGTAAGGATCGTTAATATGCATCCTTTCACTTCTATTTATATGTATAATTATTTTAACTTGACGCAGAAAAAATTGATACTGGACCGAGGGACTTTAATGGGAGACATTATTGTCCTTTATTGAATCCAATTCAGCTTGATCATTATGTTTATTGAGAGGGAACATTACCCTCCTAACTATCTGCTGATGCCAGAGAGAGAAAGAGAGAGGTTTGGTGGCGGAGATTTGA
>JAOUZG010038877.1:366263-405571 GCA_026289955.1 Argiope argentata | reverse complement strand
GCTGATGCCAGAGAGAGAAAGAGAGAGGTTTGGTGGCGGAGATTTGATGATTTGACCTTGTATTATATCGAAGATTGACCTTGTGTTATATTTGTATTATTCTGCACCATTTAAATTGGTGCAGAAAGATTGACATTATTGCAAGGGATTTAACGGGAGACTGAATGGTGTTTTATTGAATCCAGATTCAGCATGATCATTATGTTTATCAAGAAAGAACAGGATATTGCCTACTCGAGAGGGATATATATCAGTTTCGTTGCGGAGATTTGAGGATTTTACCCAGCATTATGTTGAAGAGACAAATCACATTTAAACTGGTGCAGAAAGATTGACACTAAAGCAAGGGATTTAAAGGGATACTTAATGGTTCTTTATTGAATCCAGATTCAGCTTGATCATTATGTTTATCAAGAGGAAAAAGGGCATTGTACCAGAAAGAGAGAGATCTGTTTGGTAGCGGATATTTGATTATTTGACCTCGATTATGTTAAGCACGTGTAACTTGATGCAAAAAAAAAGAAAGAAAGAAACAATAAATTGCGCGTGGGCAAGGGATTTGAATAAAAGACCTTATGGTTCTTTAGTGTGCCCATATTCAGCTCTGTAAGAATGTTTATCAAGAGGGAACAGGATTCTGCTATCTTTCCATTAATACCCGAGAAAGAGAGAGATCGGGTTGATCAATAGGAGTTTTGGGTATTTGACCAAGCATTATGTTGCATTGACATATTGATTATACCATGATATTATCACATTTGGCGACTTATCACCAATAAAAAGTTACAACTTGGCACGAATGTCCGCCATGTACCAGCTTCTCGCTATGTCGGCGCATGCGTATTTTGATACTCATAGGATTATTTTAAAAATGTTTAAATTGGTTAATGACTTAAATTAATTAAGACAGACATAGCCTTAAAAATAATAATGTTCTCACTTAATGACATGAAATTTGAGGTAGCAGATTTCAATTTTGGTTTGTAATTTTATGACGTTATTTAATATTCATTATATAGAATCAAATGTAGCGAAACTAAGAGGAGAAAGATCTTATACTTCTAATTAGAAACGCTATGCTTACATGATTGTTTAATTCTTACATACGATGAAGAAATTTAAAATATGTTTTACAGAAAATAATGTTTAATACGATTGAAAAAGATTCACTTTTTATTTATCGTAATATTCAACTATTAATTTGGATTAGAACCAAAATGCATTTATTTATTTTCCTTTATTTTTAATAGAAATGGGATTTTACTTTACACTTTTAATATGTAATACGATGGTCCAAATCGATATTTTGCATTATATTCAAATTTTGCTATATATATAAGCCCTCGTTTTTCTTCTTTTTTCCCTAAAAGTTTCCTTATATTTAGAAACTTTTGAATGAAGGTTTTCAATTTGAGCTTTTGTCTGTATGATGGCAACAATTGATAAAAGCTAATTTTTCACGTGCATTCATAACATACTCGTGCAGCTTAAATTTTATTTTTATTAAGTTCAAAATAAATTGTTGAAAAATATTAAATTATTTTTTTAAAAAAATCATTACCAATAGAATTTTAATTTATTATTTAAAACATTAGTATCGTTGAAAAGTTAATTTTTTTATCTACATTATGATGGAAAACTAATTTTGTGCGTTAATTTTTTCGAAAGTTATAGCTGAAAAACGCCGAAATTTCGCATAATTTTTAATTAAAATTCAGAAAAATGGCACCAAGCTTCACATTTTTGACCTCTAAGGTACTCATGTGCCAAATTTGGTAGCTGTAGGTCAAACGGTCCGGCTTTAGAGTGCCAACAAACACAATTTGCTTTATTATTAGTATATAGATATAAATAATGATTTTAGTTATATATATATATATATCTTGATCTCTTGATCCGTTCAAGTTTGACTACGGGATTTAGAGCTTCAATTATTCGTTGTCTTCAATTATTCAAAAACTCCTAACAAAAACAACATCATGTTTTCATATGATATAAATTATTATAAGGTGAGTGTTTTAAAAATGTGTTGAAATATGTAATTAATTTAATCAATTTATTGAAAGAAAGACCTATAAGTGAATCATTGCTTAAAGTCATTTTACTGTCGCTGTCTATACATAGTCTGTCTATAAATAATTGCTGCTAAGCTCTGAAAAAAAATTAATTTAAAAAAAGTTAGGAAAATTTTGAAAATTACCAGCACGTTATCGAAAATTTTGGGCACTTCAACTTTCCAGTTAGTTTTTACAATATAAGTTTATATTTATAATTGTCAGTCGAGAAAGTTGCAGAAAAGATCAGAATATGGGGGAATACTGTTATGAACCACAATAAGGCGGAATTCTATTATGATACAGCTTATGGCGAATATTGGTGATCGCTATCGATAATGCGTGTTTAAATTTTGTAAATAGGCAGAACTGATGCCATGAAGTATTTATTAAAAGTGATGTTACAAATATTCATTCTTTTGACTGTAAGTTTCTTGAACGTGAGAGTACTTGCTTTCAACTATCTCTCATACAAAGATAAAATATTGTAATCGCCAAAAAATTCGAAATATAGTTTTTGACGAATATTCTCATTTCAAAACCCCAGCGATTCCAAAAACTAGTTTTGGAAATCTATGCATAGTATAAAATGGAGAGTTTGTAGGTTGGAACTACAAAAAGTCGAGAGATAGTTAAGGATATTGGAGATAATTATACCATTTCATAGAGCATTTATTGGAGAAGGTTTTAGTACATTAAAATCATATCAAAATAAAAAAAGGAGTTTTATAACTGAAATTTTAACTTATCCGTCCATGTGTGAAAACCTCAAACAGGGCATGTGCAAATAGCAAGAGCTGTGGTGTGCATATGCGATACATTTCTTTGTTTATGTCTGATTTTAAACAGTGATTCAAATTTCATTATGCCCAAAAAAGAAGGAAATCCAACCTTACGGAAACACATTAAATGCCAAAAAAAGCTTCGTTTGTTGCGCAATAAAGAAAATGGAAAGGAACGTTCGGTTAGCGAATATCGGAGAAATAATGTTCACACTTAGGAAAGGAGAGTCTTTTGATGAGTGAAATAAACTTCTTTCCTTAAATCACACTGCAACTGAATTGCGGAGACAAAATGAATCTCCTAAGGAGGGAAATGATCGCCAGTGTTTTGTCTGCGGACATATCATAGTTTTACCTTCCTAAATATTTCTGAATGTGTGCTATAAAAAGTTGTTTTGTAGCTATTTTTAATAATTGCTAAATATGTTTTTTTTTTGATGCTGTGTAACATGCAAAAGTCATATCGGGTGGATGCTAGACGTAAGTTTAAAGTCAATTTTTCATCTTAGATGCTAAGCCACTGGCAACGTCGTGCGGATACTGCTAGTTGCGTCAGTGTGAACAAAATAACTCAAAAGCGCTTTAACCTGGACTTTGAAATCTGACTTACGTTTCCATTCTATGACCGTTTCACCTAATTATTAGATTTCTATCAAATTTTGAAATTAATCCATTCAGGTATTGTCTGTCTGTTCGGGAAAGCAACAATTCGCTTGTTAACTAAATAATAAAATAAAATTTAGTTTTTTAGAAATTCTTTTTTGCATTTTTTCCCTTCTTTATCTCTTATCGAAATGTTCCAGACTCAAACATTTTTTTAAAATTTTTTGGAAGAATCCTGTTGTTAAAATATACTAATTGTAGCAATAAATAATGACATATCAACTGATATTTAAGCAGCAGTATAAAAAAAATATGGATCTAGTGAATACAATTTTAATAGGGCTTTTTTAACCGTACATTGCCGAGATGATTAAATAATGAAAGTTATTATTTATACTAAACAACCAACATAAGTTATTAATTCCTTTTAGATTTATTAATAGAAAATTAAGTGAATATTGTATTGGCCGCTTTATAGACGAAGGAATCAGATTTCTACATAAGCACGGATAGTAAACTTGATGATATTCGTCAAAAAATTAATAAAAAATAATGCATATAAAGTGTATTTATCTTCAAATTAAAATAAAATAAAGAAATGCATTTTAGCTTAAATGCTCTAAATATGTGAAAGTTTTAGAATCTTGTTTTTTGGCTAATATATTGCATCTTTTATATAATATGCATTGTAGCAAAATTTTACCTAGTAACGATGGTGGGTCCCCCTCCCTGTACTGTAAAAAAATTTGCTAATTTTCTACCTTTATTTATTTTTCTTCCTCGTACATGAGGTGTTAAGAAAATATTCGAATCATTAAAATATTGAATTCAAGATTTTTGCTAATCTTCATATTGCCGGCCCTGAATTCGAAAAACCCTTTTGGCGCCATTTGTGGCTATTATCTGTGAACAGGACTCAAAAACGTTTTGAGTTAAACGGATGAAATTTGAAATAGGGATTTACAGCTAAATTTCAAAATTCCTATCAAATTCTGAGGGAAATCCTACGTCAGGAACTCTTTTCTGTCTGCTCCAAAATAAGTGAACTCGATAACAACAAAATGTATAAATGTATAGATAAAATTAGATACGCAAGTACAGCATCGAAAATGTAGATTCGAATCAAATTTTGAATAGAGCAACGGCTTCTTTCCTTACAAATGTGGTTACAGTCTGGCCGAAAAGAGATGTCTAATATGCGTCCAATAGATGCAGAAAAAATCTAGTTTTATGTTTCCTTTTTAGAGATTTATATTTTGCAACAATTTTTCTCCAATGTCATTCGAGTTAGGTTGTTGTTGCTGTTTATCCCCCTTGGATTGAACGTCAATTCAAAGCAAGTTCAAGAGATCTGTGAAAGAGGGGTGCAGTAGCTTTTGAAGGTAAATACCTCTGAGCAACCGAGGGCAGAAGTCGGACTTCAGCTAAAATGAAGATGACACTCACGCATTCGCTTACACAATTCCTTTTTACAAGGAGGCTCTTTCACACTCCACAGATAGAACACAAAATAAAGATTAACATGCTCTAACCCGGGACGTCCAAATCACTGGGAAGATGCGCTACCCCTAAGTCAAGACGGCAGCATTCGAGTTATTCGTGACCTTATTCAGGTCCACAATTTTATGCAGGTGAAGAGGGATAAGACCTATATTAGAAAAAGTTTTGGAAGTGCATCTCTGGCTGGTTTCGCTTCACAAACATAGAACAAAACCCAAACTCATACAGAAAGGAAGTGAACTGAGGGGGAGAAAAATAAGATATCATTTGGTCAAACCAGAGTTGCTAAAAAAATAGCTCTTTCTTCAGTAATATGAAAATGAGAAAGAGCTATTTTTCATTTTTCAGTAAGTTCTTTTTACACATTATGATTTTTTTTTTTTTTTTTTTTTGCTATTTAGAACTGAGAGGGAGAAAAATAAGGTATATGTTGGTCAAACCGGAGTTTGCTGAGAAAACAGCTCTCTCATCAATAAGATGAGATTGAGAAAGAACTTTTTTTTAAGTGTATCTATTCACTTTACACGTTAGGGGAATTTTGGTGCCATTTAGAACAGCTTTTCGAGTAGAACCAAACAATGCCTATTTTACTTGATTGTAAATTTTCTATTTTCCTCCATCCCTTTTTTTTTTCAATTTTAGTTTGAAATGTTACCTAAAACACAAGTTTTAAAACTATATCAAGCATTGCTGCAGTCCTAACAGACGATACACCACAGGAAGTAATAAAATTCTTTCGTCTTAAACATTGACATTAATGTGTGACATTTAAAGATCGAAAAATTTTAAACAAAAGGGAAATCAATCAATTCCTTAAGATATTTGTATTTTCGTCGTCATCTTTATATAAAATTACGCCTGTATGGAGACATTCAAAATATCAGTTTTGAAGTCACCCAAAAAGTTCTAGTTGCTGGTTCATGATGATATAAAACCATAAGAAACCTCAAATACTCTTTTCCACCCTAAGACTTTCCTCAATTTCGGCCACTGCATACTTTAATTTTTGAATGGCTTTTATTTTTGTTTTAAATGGAAAAATATTTGAATGATTATTCATTCTTCTTAAAGATATTATATTAATTCAGTTATTTTTGCACTTTCAGATGCCCAAAAAAGATCCATGGAGTTACAAAAAAAGGAGGAGGCCAAAAAAAGTGAAAAATTCCTTAAAAGAAACGGAACGTTCAATTCTTGAAGATAACCGATCATCTCATCCTTTTAGTGAACTCTCAACATCCACAGAGCTCGTCTCTCAGAAGGCGTTAGAACTTCCGCTTAAAAAGGAAGATACAATTTATCCAGACACGAGGTTTCAACGTTCGACTACGCTTTTTCCAGCCGAGGGAACGATTATCGATGACGAAACGGAAGATCTAACGTCCAAAAATTCTACTGCAACTTTTAAGCGTCGTTCTGAAGAAGAATCAATATCCACAAAGCCTAAAAAGCTTAAAGAAATGAATCCACCTAAGTCATTGGAGCCAACAATTCCTGAGGACGTTGTGATTATAGAGAGTCCTATAATACAAGTTAAAATTGACTTAATCGACTTGACTGAGATATCTCGCCCAGTCGTGAAATTATTATGCTCCCCTACTAAAACTAGTCATCTAGGAAATAGATTGCCCGGAACACCAGAAACAACATTTCAAGATAACGACTTTCATGTAAATGGAGAATGTAACGAAACCAATACCATTAGCAGTATTGTTAGACAGGAAGGTATAAACTGCCACACTATTCAGGTAAAAGTTGAAAAAAGCAAATCCATTGAAAATAACACTGATATTAGTGCAAAAATGTCTTATATTAACAATACTAAAAATATGAATCCTCCCACTGAAAACTCCATTCCTTCACCAGTGGAAGCTGAACATAGAATTCCAAAGGAAAACAATGATAAAGTGAATTTAAATTGGTCTCAAACTAACCTTCCCTTGGAAAAAAATATTCAACCAAAAGCCGAGCAGAGTCAGTTGAGTGAAAATAACACTGAAACCAGTTTTGAAAAATCTCATACTATTAACAGTCAACACCCAAACATCATATCTAATGATTCACGTTTAAGCTCTGAACTGAATAAAGAAATTGATGATAGTAGAGAAGTCGGTGGCCAGATTTGTATTTCCAGTATTGTTTCAGATGGTCATGCAAAAGACATGACAATCGCCTCGAACGTTGTTAACCACCTGCTGAATGCTGCTACTATAAAAATGGAGCAAAATAATAGTATATCAGTTCCCAATTTTTATTCTTGTGGTGAACCGATAAGTATGAATTCTGATGATCATCAGATAAAAAGTTTGCGAAATAACTTTAATGAAATTGTTGAATTCAGTGGTGTAGCAGCTGAAGATAGAAGACTGAATGAAAACAGTGACACAGTTAATTTAAATCAGTCTCCTGCTGTCTTTTCCTGGGACAACCATATTCAAATAAAAGCCGAGCAAAGTGAAAATAATATTGAAAACAATTATGAAAAGTCTCGTATTGTTGCAAGTCGACATCCAGACATCACAACTAATGATTCCCGTTTGAGCTCTGAAATGGATAAAGAAACCGATGATAGTGTAGAAGTCAATGGCCACGATTGTATATCCAGCAATGTTTCAGATTCTAATGCAAAAGATTCGGCAAACACCTCGTATGTTTTCAATCACCTGCTGAATGCTGTTACTATAAAAGAGAAGCAAAATGACATTATCAGCGATAACTTGACACTAATTTCGAATTTTCCTTCTCATGTTGAACCGATAAGTATGAATTCTGATGATCATCCTATAAAATTTTTTCAAAATAACACTAATGAAAACTGCAAATTCAGTGATGTAGCAGCTGGAGTTAGAGGACTGAATGAAAACAGCGATAAAGTTAATTTAAACCAATCGCATGTTGACAGTCCCTTGGATAACCATGTTCAAATGAGAGCCGAGCAGAGTGAAATCAATTTTGAAAAATCTCATACTGTTGACAGTCGACACCCAAACAACACAACTCATTATTCACGTTTGAGCTCTGAACTGAAAAAAGAAACTGGTGATAGCAGAGAAGTCGATGGCCAGATTTATATTTCCAGTTTTTCTTCTATTGGTGAACCGATAAGTATGAATTCTGAGGAAAATCCAATAGATAGTTTGCAAAATAATATTACTGGAAACTGTGAGTTCAGTGACATCATAGTTCCGCGCCTTTCCTCTGTTTGTCATGCTGAAGTTTCGTCCGATATCTTGTTTAGAGAGAGGGTATCGGAAACGATGGACTTTCAGGAAAATTCGGTCAATAATGAGCTTCAAAATCACGGAGACATATCACAAAAGTTTGTTAACTTAAATATTGAAACTAATGCTGAGAACTCATCTGAATCGCATTTAACGAATATACCAGATAGGATAAATAATTCTCCTAACTTTGGCAACGACATCTTTGGAAGTGGCGACTCACAATATGAGCCAGGAACATTTGCAACTCCATTGATTAAATACTTGAATTGTAACCAAAAAATTGATATGCTTGAATTATTACGTACTAAAATTGCTCTCAATTTGTACAGAGCAGCGGCAAATTTCCATTCACAAGAGAAATCTGAATTGTATTTATCGGAAAAAGGGGAAGAATCATCAAATTTGCGAATAAGTGAAAAGCCATCATTTAATTTAAACGTTAATGAAATTGTCAAAAATATCACATCATTACTGAATTTTAAAACAAATTCGTTAATTAAACCAAATGCTACACGTTTGGATTCAACTTCATCTCCATTAAGGAAGTTTGTTGATGAAAGAGAAGATCAAAATCCCTTAAATATTGATGGTTTATGTGTGGGAATGCGGCAGAATATTTCTCCAAATTTTCTTTTTGAATCGTCTTTAAAGGATAGTGGATCATGTCCGAGGAGTGTCACTAATTCTGAAACAGAAAACTGCCCGATGGATATCCAAAATTCTGTAACAGATACTTGTCCATCTGCCACTTATCTATCGCCATTAGATGACAATAAAAGGAGTGAAACTTCTAACTGTCTGTCGATAGCGTCAGTGGAAAATCCGAATGAGAAATTGCTGCCCAAAGATTTTCTTCGCCAAATACTTAATAATGCCAAGACTATTGCAAATAATAATGCCTTGTCGAATCCATCAGTCGATTCAATGGTTCAGTCAAATATAATTATCGATGAAAGGGTTCTTGAAAATCTTCGTCAAATAGATTTCCTCAAAATTAAACCAGCTGAAAGCTCAAATATCGTAACGGACGTAAATGAAGAGTGCATTGCAAAGAATTCAGAAATTTCTCCATTCGACTTACCAGTACCTAATGAAAATATTAATAATTTATTTTCTACGAACCACGACACTTTTGAAACTCCTCCAAAGAGAGTTAAAAAATGTGAAGATAATGCAGCATTCAAGAAAGACACCAGAAAAATAAGCTTTGAGGAGTATAAAAAGAGGGATCATGTTATAGCTAGGACACCCATTCTTCGACTTACTTCAGATTTCCAGTTAAACTCATTGGAATCTTCGCCTAATTCTTCCAATTTTGAGCGAAACATTGATACTCCTCCCAGAAATCGCCAAAATCGTGACATTCATCTTTGTAATGATACAGCTTTGCGGAATCCCAGTCATCAAAGCTTGATTAATGCAAGCTCCAAGGACCCTAGGTTAACTCGAAATAACTCGAGTTTAAATAGAGACTTAAACTCTGAAAAACATTTAGATTCTTCCAGTGATGATAAAATCAGTCCTCATCAGAGTGTTGTTGAAACTGCAAAAGTATCCATTCGTGAGCATCAGAAACGAGCAATATCAGTTTCAGAGACTGGTGCTTCTGATGAAAGATTTTGTCACTCAGATCCTAATCAACCAACTTCCAAAAGAAATAGAATTGCTTTACTTCCCACTCCGTCTTTTGGAAGTAATTCACTGACCGGGCCTCAACATCATCCTGGTAATTCCATTTCTGGTGTAACAAGTCATCAGCCTCCCCTTTCTCTTCCCAGTTGGCCAAATAACGCTCCATCGTGTTCTTATCCACCTCATCATTTTGTATCAGAGGAAATTCATCCGCTTATGTCCAGGCATTCTGAATCAACTCATGATCAGTACTCTTCTGTAAATGTTAAACGTCAATCCATTTCTTATCCACCTCTTCTGATCAAAGATCCTCCTCCTCCAGTAAAACCTTCGTCTTCTAATGCTGAACCATGCTATTCAACTGCGTCTGAACGACCTCCCGATCAACCCCATGTGGGATTTCATTTTGTATCTCTGGTTCCAAAGGAGATAAAAGGTAATATTGGAAAAAAGATAATCGAAAGACACAATATTTATCCCATCATCATTGAGAGGAATATAGATTGGCTAAGTAAAATTAATGCGATTGGAATTGAAAGAATTTCTGAAATCGGCTTTGAATTCCAGCAAGTGAAATTTAATTACGTGGATCATATTACGTATTATAATACATATTTACCCCTTCTACTGCTAGAGTGTTTTAGCAGTATCTCAATAACCATGAGGAGAAAAAAAAGGGACACAAAAATCTGCAAGATCGTCGAATTGAAAAATGAAAGGGGTTATGTTGATATTTTATGCGAAGGCTTTATTCATTATTCTGAAGTTGAGACCATCCCGGATGAGGATGATATAGTTCTCGTAAAATTCGGCACTTTACCTACAGGTGGTGTTAAAATGCTTGGCTATGTTCGCTCTTCCAGGACGAGACCATATTCGAAGATCCGCGACAACGGCAATGATGTTTTAAAATTCGTGCAGATTGACAATTTCAGGGATCTGGTCAAATTCAGAATCCATTTTTGCATTGTTTTCGACATCAACCGAAATCCTGGCATCAACCTAAAGATTCCCATAGAAGTTTCAAAACTGACAAGCATTAAAAAAGTCATCATGATGAACGAAGCCCTTGCGAAACTTCCAGAGTCGCCACTCTGCAATATTATTCTCAGCCCTCGGAGACATGCTATCAAAAGTATTGTTTTACCTACCAATCTGGAAAGAGATTTATTAACCCCCGTAGTACAAGAGACTGTCCCATTGTTAAATACTTCTTCCCCTCAGTTGATACTCCTGAAGTCTGCTCCTTTCACAGATTCTCAATTAGCTGTAACCATGTTTGTGGAGGAGATCCAAAAATCTGAATACCCTGGTAAGATACTTGTTTGTGTGCGCCAGGAGATTTTAAACGAGATGGGAAAGAATCTCCTTACGTTTGCCCGAAACTTGGTTATCATCAGCAGGGAGAAAGAATGTTCCCGGACGAGACTCCATAATGCAGTTCTTGACGTAAAGATATCGCATCTGTCAGAGAACCTAAACATAACGAAGCAGGAGGCCAAATACCAGGTGCTTGAGGAATCGAAAGTCCTACTGGCTGTGACTGGAACGTGTTTCTATGAGGATGTGGGGTCTATTTTAGAAGATCTTACTTGTTGCATTATACATGATGCAAGTTCCTACACAGAACCAGAAACTTTGCTTCCCTTGTTGTACAAGATCCGGCATCTTCTTTTATTTCAGGATCGCAACAGATTTTGTCTGTTAAACTCAAGATTGGCCAGAACTGCGGGTTATAGAGAGAGTCTTTTCAATCGAGCTCAACAGAATGCATTGCCTTTTTAATCGTCACGAGTTTTATATCAATTTATACTATCGATTGCATATTTGTATAAAATAATCGTCATTGTGTTTTATGACTTAGCATCTGTTGACTAAAATCTATGTCTTCATGAACTTATTCATTCTCTGATTCTCTAATATGTTTGGCTTACTACTCAGAGAACTTTTAAAGAAATATATGCATAATTTAAAACGATGTTTTGTATAACAGAGGATTTAATTTATTCCTATTATAAAGTGCCTACTCTGGATTTATTGAAACAACTTACAGCGCCCTTGGCGATGAACCTGGAAAAGAAGTTTAAAGAAAATCAGTCAACCCCCCCCCCCCAAATTGAAATTTATTCTATATCATAATAAAAACACAGGAAAACGTTTATATCTAGTTATCTGTAAAATTGACGATGATGTTTGCAGTTAAAATTATGAATTTGTAAAAGCGAGTTCATCCTAACATTGAGGAATATATTCCCCGGTATCGTCATATAATTTTTCTGAGTTAAGCAGTGACTAAGGAAAGTTTAAGCAGCGAAGAAAGTGAACAAAAATAATTTGGAAAACATCTTAGGTTATTGAGGAAATGTTTTAGGGTGAATCTAATATAAGTCAGAAAAAAATTTACATTTTTAATCTCGTATATCTTACATCAATTTTGTAAATAATGAAACTTTTTCCTATTTTTATAAAGGCGTACATTTTTCTAATCTTATATTTCGCATACCTCCTTTATATTTTGCTACAGAAGAGCTGTAATGTGCTTCAATAAATTCAGCGTGGTCATTTAATTAGGATTCATGCAAATATATCCTTGGCTATACGAAACACATTCTGAATTTTAAGTGCATAAATGGAATTTACCAATCATTTTATATATAACGAAATTTTGACTAATAATTTAGTAAGAAGTTGGGTTTTTTTTACAACTTTTGAAAGAATTAACTTCGATGTAATTCTTTTATTAAAAATAAGCAAATGAAAATTATCTATTGGAAAATAAGTTTGATTTTAATCTAACATTTTCTGTTCTAATGTGTAATATTTCTTATAAATTCAAAAAAATTACTTAGTTTATAATTTTTTTTAACTAGTCTGAATCTGCAATTTTATTATTTCTCTTTGATAAATGATTTATTTTCTTTATTAGATCAACATTAAATTATTTTGTTGAAAAATTTTAACTTGTTATTATTGTTAAAAATAAATATTTTAAGCATCTTTTAAACTTGGTATTTAACACATAAAGCAAATGATCCAGAATTATTATTGGATTATTTACTTATGAAGTGTAGATCACGTATGCTTACTGTTTAATGGCTCATATATGAATGCTTTTACTATGCTACGTTTTTTCTCTTTTCCTGGTTTTTTATTTCAACTTCTTTATTCATAAGATCTTTAGCATTTGCATTGTTATCCAAAAAATTTGATTAAATTATTATTGAAGAGATTACCTGTTATTGTATTTAAAGCATAATTTTAAAACTGTTTCCACTCCTAAATATTTATTGGGTGGGAAAAATGTCCTGCCTTTTTTAACCAACTATTATTGCGTCTGAATAAATGAGAAAATAAAACATATTCATAATTTAAAAAAAAATACATTTATATAATTTTTAAAGAATCTATAAATAAAAATTATTCATAATTTATTTTCGCTTATAAATTTTAAAACAATGTAAATAATTTCATTTTAATGCCCTTTTTATACCAGATGCCATTTTTTATACTCGCAAACTCTAAATATAATTATCACAATTAACTACTAAAAATATTAAGTTTGATTTAAAAATTAATGTTATTGAACTAATTTAATGGTATCGTCCTCTCTCCAAGTTCATCAGACATTAATATTTCTAACAGTTTAACATTTTCGCTTGCCATTAAAATGGTTATAAACCTGTAGACACACGATCTTAAATCTGAAATAAAGTTTAATATTTTGTAACTTAAAAAAACTGGGTGATAGCGCCATTTTTAAAAAAGTCTAATTAAGTAATATAAAACTTTAAAAGTAATCAAAAACAAAACTTTCCTAGTTATATTCTGTAAATAAAATTAATTATAATATGATAATCATTTTCAATAAACAAGATATCTTATATGGATATTCCCCTCACTCAGAAACAGAATTAACCCATCCAGTTGACCCTCTCATGAGTGGAAAAGTGTTCTTCAAGAGTACCGCACAATTTTAGCACAATTAGGAGCTGAGGGAACTAACCTTCGAATTTTTCAGAGATATTTCACTGGAACGCGAAAGTACATTCAGAACGGTGTTGAAGAATGAAATGTTTGCAACAGATACAAACAGTCAAATCAGAAACTATCTGACTTGCTGTAGACTCCAATATATGATCAACGTTTAGAATCTCTTGCTATAGACTTGTTTGGTCTTTTGTGGTAAAAAGTGAATTCTAATCTTTGAAGGTTACACAACCAACTGGGTTGAGTTCTTTGCGTTATTCAACTCTACAGCAAAAGAATGTGCTGTCATTCTTCTTGAAGAAATCTTCTTGCCTCCCAAGCGCATTATCAGTGACAGCGGAGTACAATTTGTCAGTTCAGTTATACAGCAAGTGTGTTATCTTTTACATATAAATCTAGCGTTCACTCACTTTTACCACAAACTAGCCAATCCAACGAAGCGGCAAAATTGAGATCTAAGGCCTCGGTTGGCAATCCTAATTTTCAGATGATCATTCAAAATGGTCCGAGAAGCTCCCAGCTATTCTTTTTGCTATGAATACCCATAAAAATGAAACCACCAACCATAATGTAGCTCTTCTTCAGTTTTACCAAGAACTTCTAATGACAGATTACATCAATCGTGACATTAGAAGTATCATCCAAAATAACTTTTGTAGCAGAGATTACTCCATATCTAAAAAGATTCACGGACTTGGCGAAACAAATAAAGGGGCGTGTAGGCTCTAAACTATATTGTAAGCAATACGCCGACAAAAAAAAAGTGCCTACCAATGAATTCAGCGCATGTGAAAGGTTTTAGGTTAACAAATATAATAAATACTAGTTCTGCTCGACAACTAACATCATAGTTTGGGCCACGCAATGACGGTCCCTATGTTATTCTTAGCCAATGATCATTGGCTCAGTAGGAGATTATTTGAGGTAGGCAATCCTAAGGAGTCTATCATATCTCAAGATTACGTTCTCATAAATATACATCATCTAAGATTCTAATCCCCACCACCCTTCCTTCGTAAAAGAGAAGGCCAAAAGGGGGGGGGGAACCTTCCTGGCCCTTTTCCCAAGCAGCCTCAGGGTCCAAGTGAGAGACAGTAACAGTCTTCTTGACTTTAATCAAACTGCTAACGCCACCTAGTGTGACGTTGATGTAAAGAAGAAATTCCCTTCTCTAGTAGCTGTATGTGTTATGTGTAAAAATATCTTATGTATTCCTTATAAGTATGCATGTGATATGTACGCGTACTATGATCCCAAAAATAAGTGTTTTAATTCAACAGCAAGAGGGGTAAAATGGGGGAACGCGTTGACTGTCTGAAGATTCGCAGGCTGTTGCAACTAGTCTTTAGAAGCATTGTCCGTTTTCGCCTGAATTATAACCTTAGCTACTGTTTCCGCGGAAACAAGTTTTCTTCCACTTCCAGAGGGAACCTGTTTCTTCACATTTCGTTAATATTCATCGTATATTTTTTTCAAGGATCGATAGACTTTTCTGCATCTTTTTCAAAATCCGACATTGCCGTCGAGCAACTACTAAAGAATTACCGATTAAATAAAACAATTTTAACTAGCAAAACGGTATCCGATGAATGTAACGACAGAATATGTACTGGAAACGAAACCTCCGCGAAAGTTCCAATGTTTTAAAGCAGCTATTGTGGGACGTGAACAAAAATTTAAAGTTTCCCCTCTCCTTTTTTTTTAAAAAAAAATCTGAGCCATTACCGAACGATATCTTGTTAAGAGACTTTGTGTTTCTCAATTGCTTGCGAATTTGAAAAAAAAAATCCTAAAGGAAACATGAAAAACTGGCAGATCAAATTTCAAAGCATCCCCTTCGAAATCCCAAATATCGATCGGTTGTTATTCCTGGAAAACTGTTGCTTCGGATGCCCAGATATCGATCGGATGCTATTCGTGGAAAACCTGTTTCTAAGGCCCAGGTATCGATCAGACGCTTTTCGTGGAAAAGCGCTTTAAGATATCGATTGGTTGTTATTCGTGGAAAACATAAGCTCCTTAGGCCCATATATCGATCGGGTCTTATTCTTGGAAAACACTTGCTTCTGGTGCCTAGATATCGATCGGTTGTTTTTCGTGGTAAAGCCCAGATATCGATCGAGCGTTATTTATATCTATTTCCGGATACATCAAACGGAAATTATTTTTATCTATGTTTCCGGCATTGAATCGTCTTTTTTAGACCCATTTCAAAATAACAGATGTGAAATAGAAAGGTTTGTAGCTGATTGCTTTGTAAATGAAATTGATATTACCTGCAATTAACAAAAATTATTAAGTATTGAGCTGGCCATTTGGTAGGGGGAAAACAGTAGATTTTTACCAAGTTCACCATGTCAATCATACTGAAGTAGTCCTGGCTAAGCTGGAGGTATGAGCAATAGGCTGAACAAACAAAAGTAAGCTGATGCACCACTATTATAGACATGGTGAGGGTTGAGATGGGAGTATAAACAGGGTGATTCTACGATCCTAGGACAAACTAGAAGGGTTGGTAGATAGCACTAAAACGTTCTTTTTTAAAATACGAATTTAGGATTTAAAATGACGTGTTAAAGCTCGAGCGTAAAAGATAGCATGGAAGAAAAATGTGTTTACAAAGTGTTTCTTTGCAGCTGTATATTTAAAATAAATGCCCAAAAGTTGGACCCATTAATAAAAATGACCTTGAGTAAAAACCTGGTGGATCAGAATTATATGGCTGCGAAATTTGGATTGGATGCGGTGGACCAATTCGATGACCATCTTGTTCCACAGATTTATCTAGCTTGAATTTCTTTGTATGCTGGAGTTTGAGAGGCATCATTTATGAGACTTCCGTTGATTATGTAGAGGATCTGCATGACTATCTATTGAGGCATCAAACGTGAGGGAAATGCTTGCCATTTTTCAAAATGTCTGTGAAGCCCTTCTAAGAAATTATCAAATTTGTATTACTATTGGTGATCACAATTTTGAACATTTATTATTAGTACGGTATTGCTGCAAGGAAGCACTTTGCTTTGATTTTGTAATTAAAACACATTTTTCTTTCGTGTCATTTTTAGAGATCGTGCCTTAGCACGTCAATTTAGACCCTACATAAGGCCGTGGTGGCCTGAAGATAAGTTCTTGGCTGTTGAGCCATAGGGTTTAATGTTCAACCCTGATTCCACCGAAAAATTGTCGTGTAAGAGGGCTTGTTGCACATTAAATCTGACAGGCCTAAGCGTCCCCCCGCTGATGCGGTGCGGTGTGGAGAGGAAGGTATCAGCTCAAGTGTCGTTTTCATCATCTGAGCGTAGTTCAAAATTACGAGGTCTATCCCAAAATAGCCCACTTTGTTCCCAGTGTTACTTTGAAACGAACTAAACTTAGACCTTACATTCCGGTGCACAAATTAACTCCCACCTGGAATCCCCTCAGAATTGAGGATGAGAAGCTTCCGGCTTGGTGGTTGGCTCTCGTTACCCTGGTAAGTACAGAATTGATAAGGGTCGGTTACCTCTCATAGATGACGAGACGTGCTTCCCACGGGAAGGGTTATCGTGATCTGTGATGGTGCTGAGTACTCAACCATAGTTCTCACCAGTGTTGTTATCGCAAAGGTCCAATCAATCAAATTTAATCCGAATGCTTTTATTTAGCTGGAGCCAAGTAGCCTGTGGGAAGGGTTTTATAAAAAATAAAAATTTTAGTACTTTCAACCCTTTTTCCAAGTGTGTGATCATCATAGACCAAGTAATGAACATAAAATAACTCTGTATATCATTTATGACTATTGAAAAAAAAAATTACATCTCAAGCATATACGGCTTAAATAAAATCGGACAAGATAAAAGACAAGAGTAGAAAAGAATTTATTTCCGAAAATTTTTGTACAATCATGGTTAATTTCTTTTAAATTGTTTAGTATTTTTATTGTGAATAATTCATTTGTCTGATTCCTTATAGAAATCGGGCAAAGCAAATCCTTCTACCTTAAATTTTACAAAGAAAAAAAATCACTCAATTAAATAGCAAAAAGAAAATTGTTTAAATTGTAAATTACTATAAAAATCGGTTTATTATAGTTGTTAAAATTATCAAGAAAAAAGCATCAAGTATCGCCTGATTTCAAATTAAATTAAATTTCAAAAAATTATCTCTGAAGTGCACATTTTTACCTCTTCTCATTGGTATTGGTGCGAAATTTAAAACCTGCTCGTCAAATGGCCTGATCAGACCCTCACATATTTTCCTTTATTATCAGTATCGATAAAACGCTTGAAATCATGAATTTGGGGATTCTTTTGATTGAAAAAAAGTTATAGAATTTTATGTAGTAAACGTATTGAAAATTCTTTTTGAAACTCAAAGTTTTCTTATTAAAGATTATTACAATGGTTACTTATTCACAGGCTAAGAGAATTCAAATATTTAGAATTTCTATTTATCAGTTGTAATAAGATTTCCGATTAATTTAGTTCTTTTAATTTCCCAAATTAACCAAAATATATTTTTGCCTAAAGTTTCAGTTCAAACATATTATTTTCTTGTGTTTACAATAGAAATTTTTTCTTCTTTGTTTTTAAATATCCTCATAAATCAGTAAATTCACAGAAGACGGCTTAAAATTATATCTTGCCTTTGGATCTCTGTAGCATTTGATGTAACTTAAGGTATCAAACTGGAAAACGGTAATATTAACTCAATTTAGTTATCTCCTCTTTTTTTTTTAATTTTAAACTCCACGCGTTAAAATTTATAAATCTAAATTAATAGTAAAACTAATGCTAAAGTGTACGAATTTTAAAATATTTTCTTACTTTCTTCATAGATGGCGCCACGACTTTATCCGTGATGAGGATCAAGAGAAATTTTTAAAAGCTATCAATAGATGTCGCTACGGGTACTAATTTTTTTTCCTGTCGTATTAAAGTTGTATGATAAAATGATTAATTCTATATACAGCTGGAGTTTTATTTCAATCTTTTTTATAAGAATTTTTCCCAATTTATAAACAATATTTCTACTATAGAACAATACAATTTATTGTCCTTCCTAAATTTTTGTTTTAATATTATTTTTTCAGTTACGAGATATAGATTCAATCCTTATTACACAGTAGAAGCGAAATTTATTTAAAGGTTTGTAAGAAGGTTTGAGAAGAAAATATTTTTTTGATGCTGAATATTTAATTGTTTACTTTTGTAAATAGAAAATGTTAAGCAAAAAGTTAGAGCACTGATAACCTCTTTATATATGCTATAACTTATTTCTTATCGAAATATAATCTATATAAAAATTTCCTTCCTTTCTTTCTGAACATTGTTTCATATCCAATGTTATGAAACCTTTCTTTTTGGAGATACATTCAGTATTTAATGTGAAGAAATTTTTCTTTAGCTTTCAAAACTATTTTTTTTTAAATAGAATTAATAATTAATAGTTTGAATTATTGAAAACGGCTTGAGTTTTAAACAACAAATATGAACTATACGGCAGAAAGATAAATTGAATATTAAAAAAAATTATTCTACATTAGAAAAAAATTAAGGCAACCAATTTAGTATCACTAATAACATAATTTAGATTTGATTAAAATGTGTTGAATTTTTCGAAACTTATAGAAAAAAAATTAAGTTATGTCAGATTTTAATTAATTAAAATTCAGATTAAATTTTTAAAAAATTACTTCTAGATGTACATTTACGCCCTTCAAAATATATAAGTGCTAAATTTAATGTGCCAGGTTCTGCCTTAAAAAGATATGCATTCTTCTAATATTAGTAGAAGATAATGCACAAATTCTTCTTTAAGATCGGTACAAACCAAAAGCTATTGTTGTTGTAAACCTTTAAAGAAAAAAAAAAAAAAAAAGAAGAAAACGTAAATTTAATTTCAAGCAAAAATCGTAAATTCAGTCATGCTAATCATGCAAAACTTTACACAGAATTAAAATTTTAATTTTAAGAATGCGGAAAAAATAGCAAAATTTAATATTTTAATCAGCATGTAAATATTCTCTTTTACAATATTTCATTTCGATTCTTGTATTAAAAAAAAAAACAAGCTACCAAATTATTTTCCTGAATAATTTTCACAGCGTCTACAGTAGAATCAATGAGCGAAATCTACAATATATCCTTTAGTGTGCCCCATTATTATGAAAATCCTAATTCATTTTCTGTATTGAAGAAACTCAAATAGTTTTTCAAGTAAAAAATTCACTGATTTATTATGTGAATAAATGTAATATATATGAATAAAAATTAGTTATGAAATAATAAACTCAAATGTTTTTAAATTTTAATCAAATAACTGATATTTGTAGTTTTATATTTGTTTTTTATAACTTTTATATTTATACTGGTTCATTAAAGGTTATTAATCGTGTTTTCTATTAACATTTTTGTTTAATTTTGCATCCAGTGCTGCATTTTTTTCGGCTATTGGATCAATATTTGTTTCAATACAATTTCAGAAATTAATTATAATTTGAATATCCCTGAGTATTGTGGATAGAGAATATCCCATTGCAAGGAAATAATTTTTTTAATGTATTATTATTTATTCTATGTTTTAAAATTTAAAGTTTACTGCAAATATAGCTTTTTCAATCTTTCTGGTGATATACATGTGACTTTCTGTTACATTTTCCATTACTTAATCTGTGACAATCGAATCTGAGATGCTGATAAGAGGATAACAGCCTATTTATAGGAAACTGGGGGATTTTTTAGAGAAACAGGGCACATTTGTGTCTCACATGCAGGAAAACCTTTAGCGGACAGTAGACTGCGAACATTATGTAAACAATTTTAAGTCCCAACTCTATGAATGAAATTTTCAAAATTATTTCTATTTAGTCCTGAGATAAGATGAAATACACACAGTAATGTTTGGAAATTTTTCAAAAACAGCTAATTAAAATAGTTAAATCAGTCCCCATAGCTGAAAGACACGTGCAAGGATGCAAGGAATTCCATTAAATTACTCTATAATTACCCCATAAATAATATAAATATTTCTTTAATTAATTGAATTATTTTAAAAAATCATTAAATACCAAATTTTATGATGTTAGAGCTTTATTGTACTCCTCCAAACAAGATCATATTAATTTTAACTTTCCCTAAACTTACAAATTGAAGTAATTATTCCAAATTATGATGTGGAGGTGCTCGTGACCACTTTGTCACACAGCGGAGCATGCGGACGTTGCTGGAGTTGAAGGATTTTCTCGACAGATGGCGCTAACTGTCCGACAGTGCATCAGTCATATATTCAATTATTCAGGAGACTATCAAATATCTATCTATTATCTAATTGTGTTATAGATTAGGGGTGCCTTTATAATATTGGCATCAACTAATTGTATTTCCAAAATGAAGTATCAAAATGTACCAGTAGCGTAATAAGGGCAATTGGTGTCAGGGATATATGATTCTTTTCGTCCCAATCATCAGCGATTTTGCAAATGCGAATGAAGTCAGAAGTATGGCATTATTTTTTTCGTTCTTTTATAACATTTCCCTTTAAAAAATTACACTTGCGCACTAATTTTTTTTATTTTTTATCTTCCTTGCGTCTGCTAAAATTGGCCCCTTAGTGTCTTTATTTTATTCTCAATTATTTTGTCACTGAAATATATATATATATATATATATATATATATGAATAAATGTGAAATGTTGAAACGTAAGTGTTGTTAAATTTTTATTTTGAGTTTGTGTACTATAAACTAATAAAGAAGTTTTAAGCAGAATAAAGTACAATGTATAGTTTGTTTGTTTTTTCACAAAATGATGAAGATATAATAAATATTATTTTCAGATACAATAATTTTTTTTATTTGCATTTTTTTTTAAATGAGGGACAGATTTGGTACTTTCGTTTCAAAAACGAATTCCCGTGTACTTTTGATTAAACTTTTGTGTATCTTCACTAATCAAATGTTGAAATCCTTCCTAAAAGTATAAATTTCTTCTTTCATTATTCGGCTATTGTTGAATATTCACTTTAGCGAAAACTAGAAATTTATTTTGCATAATATTCATCATTTGTATTTAGCTATTTGATTTCAAAGAAGTTCATAAATATGAAGTGATATTATTATTATTATTTCAATTCCTACTACTGGTTCCCACTCTCACTGTATACATCTTGTTCAAATATTCAATCATTAATAAAATACCTTTTATTCATACAATCACGTTCAAGTAATTTTTTTTAAAACTTGTTGTAGATGATAATACAGTTTTTTTCAAATATTAATTAAATTTAATTAATTTTAATACTTTAAATAGAGTATTAGCGGTTTGTTATGAAAACTGACATCAACTGGCAGTAGCTCAATCGATAAAATTCAAGGCTTTCAGCATTTTTCATTTCAACAATGCCAGTTTAATTCTTGCGAAAATCAATAAATTTTTGATAAATTCTTGCTTCAAACATACGTTTTATATAAATGATTTTTCAGAGTGAGTTAGCAGTAATGGCTTAGTGGTTGGAATGAAGAAATTTTCTCAAAAAATAAAATTGAAGAAATTTTAATCTTTAAGTTCAATTGCGATTTCTCTCCTTAAAATCTTTGCCATCCATTGTTAGTCACTTCTCTTACATAACCTCAGCATTGGGCTGTGTCAAGACTAGAAAATTGCGAGGGAATTCGCTTTTTATTTTGTCACTTAATATTGTGATTCTGTCATATGTATATACGTATTTATATTAATTCTAATTATTTAATAAAAAGTAACTAAAATAATTTTATAAAATCTTTATTTGTTAGCTTAAGTATGAATTGAATTTTTTTATATTACTTGGTTATACTAAAAATGACAGCTGTTGATTTTACTTTAATTTTTAATCGTATAAATAAATTTATCTTCCCTATTCAGATTCTAAAGTGAAAAAAACATTTATTTGTCTCATTTAATGATAATAAAATAAAATCCGAATTTATCCATAAAAATTTGTTATTTTTATAATTCTTGGATAAATTCATGACTTCACAATCCCTGAAAATTTTTAAATCTATATACAATTTTGGTCTTAGTCCATATAATAAATTACATTCGTATAGCACAAGATATTTTTGAATTATTTTGTTCACAGATAAGCATAAATAATACCAAAATTTTGTATTTTGAACTCAAAGTCTGAAATATGGAGATTCATCTAGAATTCGAATTTGTATTTTTGGATACTTTCTCTATACTTAGTATACAAGTAAAAAAAAATGAGGATAAGCTAAAGAAATTGGTAATATGTGTCTTCTATTTAACCCCTTCGCATACAAAGACGTGTCTGACACGCGCATCGAATGACTGAATTTTTATATTCAAGTCTGCAACTAAGCCACTGATTTAAGTATCTAAATACGAAAAAAATCAATATGAAACGCTTTAATATCCCAAATGTTCCATATGTAATTTAAAAAAATCAAATTAACAAGAAATTACCAAAATAGGATAAGTTATTTAATTAGAAAGTTAAATAAATTGGTATGTCAGGTGGTTAAGATGTAATAATGCAAATTACGCAATTTTAAAGAGTTATAGACTTTAGTAATGCAGAAATAAAACGCGATAAAAGATTAAAAATAGAAATAAGGAAAATTGGTTAATTACTCCATATTGAAATATGGAGTAATAATACAAATCGTAGTTTATCTATATTAATATCTAGTTGTAAAGCACCTCCAGCACTATTTTGGGATGGATCTCGTAATTTTGAACCTCGATAATAAGACGAGGACGGCACCTGAGCTATCACTCCCCTCTCCACACCAGTGGAAAGACGTTTGGCCCTGACTGATTTAACAAGCAACCGACCCCCTTGCATGATGGGTCTTCGGTGGGATCCAGGCTCGAACCTGAAATCCTACGGGTCACGTGACGAGACTTTACCACCAGGCCACCAAGCCTTGCAAATCATACGATTTCAATTACTGTTGAGATTCACAAATAAGTGCGGTAAACTAGAAAATAGTGTAATAATGTGTAATTGTTGAAATAAAGTGAGACAACCAATTAATCTGAATAATAGAAATCTATTTATTCAAAATATCATAAACATAGCAAATGCATATTTCAGGAGGAATTTCTATACAAGCTTTGTCACACACATACAGAATCACGCAGTAATATTTTATACACACTTATCATGCAATTCAGTTCAATTCTATACACTTCTTAATATGGAAAGGTATTTCTGTCTGAAATTACAAACTAATCAGCTTTTTCTGATGCATCTAAAATTCGCTTGGAACGATCGTTCTGATTGGATGATTGCTATATTCATATTGCTTGCATAAAACTATTTACACAAGACACTTGATGCAAAAATTACCAAACACTGGTAATCATCCTTAGTTTGTATTGGTAATTATCCTTAGTTGGTATTGGTAATTATTCTTAGTCGGTATTGAAACAATAATTCTAATTGGATAGAAGCTATATTCATATTACATGCGTAATAATATTTACACAAGACACCTGAAGTAGAGATTACCAAACATTGGTAATTATCCTTAATTTGTATTTTCAATGAATTTGCAATATGGATGAAACAAATATGGATGAAACATTTGCAGTATGGATGAAACAAATTTCACCCACGGTTAAAAGAACTGAATTGCAAGATAACAAGTTCGGATTAGCGAATAATCAATCTCTGTACAAAAGAGAGGCTTTTTGCTGCCGTTTTATCCGTGCAGACAAAAGAAGAAATGAGATCAGTAGCTGATACCGGAGCATCACCGGGCACGTCGTGAGTGCCCTTAAAATACAAATTATCTATGCACAACTATATACAAGTCATCTGAAGCAGCGATTACCAATCCCCAACAGATATTGGCCATTATTCGTAGCCGATATTATTTTAATCAAATGATGGCATTTTGAGACAGGATCGGAAACATAATTCCAAAAAAGAGCAAATTCATCAGCAAAGTAAGTATTATATATATATATTTTTTACAAATGAAGAAAACGTGATAATTTTTTTTTAATTTCCATCTTTTAGTAATGATTTATATTTTACAGAATGAAGTATTCAAAATTTGTGACGAGATTTTTTTTACATTAAAATAAGTTATTAATATTTTTTATTTACCAAAATGCAGAAAAATCTTTACAATGCTTGATCTATATAATTATTCAGTTATGAAAGGTTAAAGTTTACATAACACACGAATGTAAAACCATTAGCTTTACAACGCATCCTGTAGCTATTTGGTTATACATTTTTGAAATATTGATAAGCTTCACACGATTGTTTCAAAAGGCAACAATGAATTTTTAGAATTTTTAAAAAATACTTTTTGATAAATATTTGCAGAAAACATCGATATATGGCAAAAACAGAATAGAATTAAACGGGAAGCTTAGAAAAAATACCAAGATGGCTATTATATGAATAATTTAACCATTAAAAATACTATCAAAATATTTTGTTTCAATTGTAAAAAATATATTGGTAAAAAGACACTTTTATTTTATTGCAGAATAGTTATATTGTGATTTATGTCACTGGAATATTGTTTAATTCATAATACAGACAATTGGTACATTTTAATTATTTTGTTAAAATTTCACAAAAAAGAAGAAATAAAAGATTAAAAAGAAATCTGCTATGCATATTTCAATGCATCATGTCAGAACATCATTTCTTGAATGGCCAAGCACCACGTGCTCGTTAAATTATATTTTTATTCATTTTAATTGTTTCATCGTTTAAAAAATTTTAAATTAAAAAAAATTATCGTTTAAAAAAATATCGCATATCCTATTTATTTCATATCCTATTTATAATTACGTGCTCAAAATGACATTTTTTCTAGGTTTTATTTGCTGTAGTAATTAACAGTTTTTTAACCAGAGCTTTTGAAAAGCATTTTCAACACGTTATTAAAAGCTGATTTTTTTTTTGAGATGCTCGTGCAGATAATAAAGTTTTTATTTTTCAACTATGAACTTTTATTGATGCCAAAAAACTCATCCCCAAAACATCATAATGTTCTGACATGATAAAAAATTTCGAATAATTTCTCTAAATTATATGCAGCTATTCAAATATATGTAATTTTTTCGTAAAAAAAATAAAGTCATGCATTCTAGGGTTAAATCATTTACTAAAAGATTACATTTAAACGATTCCCATTTATTTACCAAAGTTATTTGCAATAAATCATGCAAGATTGGTAATCGCTGATCTAAAGGAACAATCCATTGCTTTCTTCAGAGATAATGAAGTGCTTTAGCTTTAGTGCTCTATTGCACCATCAATTTCAACACACAAAGTTCAGAAAATAAATGGATTAATGAGTAAGAAATCACATTTTGGTGATGTATCCACATAGTTTCGATCTCTATTTCAATTATTATATATATATATATATATATATATATATATATATATATATCTTGGTCATCAATTTTAAATGAATAAGGGTATTTAATTGTTATTTTCTAAAAGGCTTAGAGAAAAATAACAATTAAATACTTTCAATTTTAAATTCTAGTCATGAAGAGATAGTTAAACAATATTACTAACTCGCTATATATTTGGCACTAGAATAACGGCATATAATTAGAGATTGTATTTTTATATATAAAAAAATTATTAAACTGAATGTTAATCGCCAAATACATAAATTTTTCAATTAAAATATAAAAAAATTCATGAGTCTACTCCCAAAACTGTCAGTATTTCTCATATAAGTTATAAAATATAAAATTTCGATAGAAGAATAATAAGTAAAACAATTCAGATTGATTTTCGAACAATTTTATAATACAGACATATATTAATTTTTTTTATAAAAATGAATTTTTACAATAATTTACACTATGAGAAACATGTCCAATCTTGGAAATCTCAGTTCAGCTATTTAAAAATGACAAAGGGATAAATTTAACAAAGAAAGAAGGAAATCAATATTTTTAACAGTTGGCACATCACAAGCATAGAAAACCCAGCATTCCGCCCTTCGGCCAGAATGCCTCGCATACAAACATTAAATCTGCATCATTTTGATTTCAAAACGTTTATATAGTAGTTGGATACTGTGAAGAGTTTTCTTAAAACTTAGCTTCTTAACATTTACAGCTGACTGAAGTTTTTTTTAAAAAAGTGTCCAAGAGGAGAGGAATAAAACCACTATGGAATGTTTTTGTTTTGTAGACGTTCAATAGTTTGTTTAAACCAGAACCGAAGCTCAGCAGCAAATAAAATTGTATTGAAGACTGTCACCAGATGGCAGAAGAAGCAAATTAGTTCCTGAGACTGTCACCAGATGGCAGTTCAATTTATCACATAGATCTTTGGTAGCAGATCCGCAACCTGAAAAGAATAAAAGAAATTTGATTAATATTTGGGATTTAAAAACTAATACATAATATTCAATTGAAATTACATGCCCCTTTTTTTAAAAAAAATCAGCCAAGTCTTTGAATTTGAAATAAAGTGTATTTTATTGACTAAAAAGTTTTACCGAAAGAAAATTTCACAAAAGAAAATGTAATATAAAATTAAAATAAACCAAATCACGAATCTAAAAGAATATAACTTGGAGACTTTTCAAAAAATCTTGATCCAAGACAAAATTAACGATTGCGATTAAATAAACGAATACAAATCTCAGTAAATTAACCTTTAAAAGAATATGCAATATACAACCTATATATAGAATAATTAGATGTTGACAGGATCAAATGAAAATTCTAACTATACAAAACTGGGTCTCATCAACATTTTAAAAAAGTAAGAAATATTTAAGACCAGAAAAAAAATCGAATTATCGAAAAATTCGAGTCAAAAATTCAAATTATACAGTTCTACAAGGAAAAAAAAAGGTAGTAGTAAAATTGTAACCATGTATTTACTTTTCAAATGTTCCAATTCAGAAATAGAGCATTAAAATAAGTAGTTTTGGTTTTCATTCGCAGACAAAATTTGCACACGTATATTGGGGGGGGGGACAGTGCCTTGGTTGCGAACACTTGCGGGGCACCTGCCCTGCAAGAAGTGTAGCAAGAAAGGCAGAGGAAGTCGCATCCAGCTGTTCCGCAGCGCACCAGCTGAAGGGAGGGCCGACCTTGCTCACAACTTCCGGTACGGTACCCTCGCCCGTTTTTTCTTCCCACGGAGGAGGTAAGAGACCCGACCGGAGAAAGGGGTGCAGCAGATTCAGAGCGACCCCTGCGGAATATACTTCGGCGGCCTTCATCAAAAACGGTCGTTTAACTCTCCGTTCGGTGAGAGTTTCTTCTGCTTTGTTTATTTTGAGTTAATACTTTCTAAAGGCACACGATTCAATTTGAGTGACCTTGACAATAGGAACGCAGGAGCATGTTCGAACACACAGAGAAAAAAAAAAGAATAAAAGACAAAAGAAATGCAAAGATAATTTAATGACTGAAATAGCATTCATGAGTTTATTAAATAAAAATTAGTCGCATAAATAACAGGGGGGGGGGTCAATAAAATGAATGCGTCAGTTTTTTTTTTTAAATATTTAAATTATACCAAACTATTATTACTTTTTATTGTTATATTTTATTTTCTAATGAAATGAATGTGGGTAATCTGCAATGTAAACCTTTCAATTTTTTTCAACTTCTGTACTTCAGATAAAATTAGATGACAATTAAATAATAATTGGTAACATAACTGCAAAAAGAAACACATAATTCAACGGCGATTGCAATCTTAAAAAAAATCTAATAATAATGAAAATTTTTAAAGATATGATAGAATCGCTTAAATTTTTTTAAATTTATTAATGAGAGAAATTACAATAATAATGTCATAAAATTTTGATATTGATCAATGCAAAAAAAAAAACCCTTCAGGAGTAACTTAGTCATTAATCCAGAAACAAAATACAGATATATTAAACTTTATTTTATATTATATATTAAAATTTATGTATATTATTATATATATTACCATATTATAATTTTTTTATTGTATACTAACATTTATATTTTATTTTATATGCATTATAAGTATACATATTTATACATACATATACATATATTTTTATATTACAAATTAATATAAAATTAAAACATTAGATGAAATTGGGATCAAAAATGTTTACAATTGAAAATACATTAAAATTTTGAAAAGTTCTATCTTGCAGGATGATTTATGTTTACAATATCATATATCAGACCCCCTCCCCCTATTTCCTCTCCCTGCAGAAAATACACCTGCTATGATCTTCCCTTTTCTTCTGCATCCTACATACGAAAGGAGGGAGGGGAGTGAGGTGACTTTTGCATCGTGTGAGCGTAAAAATCGGGCTTCTCACCTGATTTCTACCCCATTTCCGGCGCTTCGTGCACCCCAGTTCTGCTTTTCCCAAGAAAATATCAATAGAACAAAATCTTACTACGATCCCCGTACTCTACTATCGTAGTAGTAGTGATAGTAGTAGTAATGGTAGTGGTAGTAACGTACTCATACACTCACACGGTTCTCAGGAACCCCTCCCCCCTTGCGACCTTCAAATCACCTTCTCATTGAAGTTGAGACACTTTGTTCCAAATTGTTCCCATGACTACGCTTCACACTTTTGACTAAAATTTGGAAAACTAACAGAAGAACCTATTTTTTTTTCTCTCTCTCCATATTTTTTACTATTCAAACTTTTTCAGGTTTTTAAGCAATATGTTTGTAATAAATAGTATTGCTCATTTTAAATATGTATATTAAACATTTATTTCGAATAAATAATTGTATTTTCGAAATTATATGCATACAGAAGAACAACTTTAATATATTTTTAAAAAATGTGGAAATAATTTATGAGTATGTCACTAAAAATTCGTTTAATTAGAATTAAAAGTTCGCTAACTTAACCATAAAATTCGAATTTCATATAATTTGCCGTTATTTCATTGAGTTTTCCTCAGTATTTCACATTTCATTCAGTAGTATTATATGAGATTTTATTATGATTTTTATTTCAAATTAAAGATTATTATTTTAACAAAATAAGTTTATTTACTAATTATGAATTCGCAAAGAAATTTAACAAAGATATTAGAAAAATGAGCAGATTAATAAATTTAAAAAATAATAATTTTGATAAATAAAGCAAAAAATGGCGACATTTGAGCCCTAATTTATACAGCAGTTTATGTCCAAAAATTTAACCGATAATAACCAATAAAATATTTTTTAAATAATATTTAAATCATTTAAGAATTATTAAAAAATTTGAATTGCAGGTAAATTTTAAAATATTTATATATTCAGTTCAATCTTAATAAATAACAAAAATATCTGAAAAGCTTTGGTAAATGTAATTCTCAGAAATTGAAAAGTAGCGTTTCAAAAGAAATTTTTTAAAAATTTGGTTTTCATTCTAAAATAAGAGAAGAATCTGAAATCTTCACACCAAATATTAAGGTGACTAATTAATAGCAGAAAAATGTAAAGGATGCCGATGACGTCAAACATTGCAAGTGTAGATTGTGTGTCATATGCTTTCTTGAATTTCATTAACTCAAATGCGAATTCCATTCATACACTTAACATAATAACAGAAATATCAATTGAATTTCTGAGCGAAGGCCAGCCACAAGATTTCAGAGAACAATTAAGACCACAATGAGCTAAAAGGTTCCAGGATTACCGTCGTCATTCTGAGTACGACAGAGAGTGTTTTCATTCAATGCCAAACGCATTTCATTCAATGATGTTTTCGCCAAACACTTCATCAAGCACGATTCGAATAATTGTGTTCGAATAATGCAATCGAAAAGTGTGGGAGAGAGAGAGGGAGAAATCGTTTGGTTCCGGCCTCTGGGCAAAAAAGAACGTTGTTCCCGAAGAGGAAGAGAACACTCGAAGGTAATCCTCCTAGCAGACGAGAAAAATGGAAGTGCTCGCTTCCTGTTCTAAATCGTCCTTCTCCACACCCAGACCATCATTCGCACTGCTTTCGATTAAGTCGTGAGAACTTTTGCAGGGGAAAGAGCGCCTTTAGAATTCACAATGAAGAACAAATTGTTAAATCCTCTGAGCAAGGAAATCATCATAATACGTGGAAACTAAGTATAAAATTCTCTCAACGATGTGGTGGTAATTACAAGAAAATCCAACGTGAAATTCATTAATTAATCTTTTTTGGCTATATAAACCAAGGAATGTGAGAAATTCATCAATTAATCTTTTTAGGCTGTATATGCAAGAGATTTGCATTTTTTTTTCGCTGCTTAAATTAAGGAATGCAATTTTTTTTTAAAAAAATCAGTTAATCTTTTTTTAGCTATAAATTAAAGAATGCAAGAAACTCATCGGTTAATCTTTTTTGGTTGTATAAATCAAGTAATACGAGATATTCAACTTTTAGTCTCCTTTTTTAGTTATATAAATCAAGAAATGAAAATAAATAAATCATTTTAGCTATTTTCAGGCTTTTTTTTATGCTAAGAGTAGATTTTTGACAAAGTAATTATGCATAAAATATTTTGACAATCTAAACACCACGTAATTTCATTTAAAATGATTATTTGTTATTATCATTGTATTTTAGGTGTTTTCTTGTATTTTTTTCATAGAAAACAACAAAATCTCTGATGCGTACCTAACATAAATTTTTTCGCGACGACAATTAAAGAAATTCATCGAAATATCCCAAAAATATATAAAAAAATCAATCCAGCAGACCAATATTCGTAACATGTTCAAGTTGGAAGGGGAGAAAAAAACTGCTGATTTTTCTTATTTTTATTAAAAATGTAAGATTTTGTTTTCTGTTTGATTCTATACCCTTAAATTCTTAATGTACTAAAACGAAAGAAAACAATTTCTTCATTTGACTAGAGAGATTCAAAAACAACAACAACAATTATTATTGTTTATTTCCAATAATAAAGCTTAAAGATGGAAGCAGATAATAAAAAAAAAACAGAGCCATCATAAATAAGAAAAAAAAATTTAACGTAGATAACTACATACGGCAACTTTCAACTCATTCAATCAACAACGATATTTTTTCCATATACAAACACACAGACACACAAATCGAAAACATGCAGGCACAAAAATTATTTATTTTAAAACAGATGCATGGTGAAATTCACATTCATATTGAAGGTCCTCTTTTGTTCGGGGGGAAAAAACGCAATTTTTCCCCCAGATATTGTTCCTTTAATCTGAAATAGTTACAACGTAGCTATTCATTAAATGCAAGCGAGACTGATCAAATAATTGTGTGAAAAAAAGCATAGTGTTACGATGAGGGACCCGGATGTGGTTCTTCAGGTGAATCCACAACAGCTTGTCAACGCTCAACACGAAAATGAGAAACAACGAATAGAGTGTCATTGTTGCCAAAATGGCTGAGTACTTGACAATTGCTGAACTGGAAACAATTTTGGAAAAGAGGAAAACTATTTTCGTCGAAGGGCTTTGAATACGACTTCCAAACAGTAGTTAAAATATATTCTGAAACACCTGAGCACATACATCAGCATGTTTCAGTCTATTTTCTATAGATCTCAAGAAAATAAGTATTAAAATAACCCATGAATTTATTCAAATTATTACTTCTTTTTAGACAAGCAAAGTTGTAAGTCCAGTAACTAACACTCATCTTCATTGACAATAAGATTAAAATCGTTCAAATATTATATAAGATTAACAATAAATTAAACAATATGCAACATTTTAATCAAATAATGGGTAAACAAACAAAGCAGTACTCATAAATTTTTATTCATTAAAAAAACTGCGTACATAACGTGAATGATACTTAATAAGCCGTAAATATATTCTAAATTTTTTCACAAATTTCGTTCAATTTTCGATAAATTTCAAGTCAGCAAACTAATTTTTATTAAAAAAGCTAATAAATTATTCACATTATTAATTCTTTTCAGGCAGGCAAAGTAGCAAGTTCAGTAACTAAAATTCATTTTTATTGACAATATGTTCAAAATTTGTCGAATATACTATAAGATTAGCAATAAATTGAAATAATATATGTGCACAGTGTGAATAACACTTGTTAAACCGAAAAGGTATTCTAAATGTTTTACAAACTTTTGCACGGAGTATCTGAACACTATGGTCCTATATCTCCAAGACCCGATAGTTATTTTATTTAGACATAACTAAAAATATTGCTTTGAGCCTGGGTATTGTGGAAGTTCTTGTTTTCTTTTTATCTGTTATATTATAAAAGGGGATCATTATTTAGGGAACCATTATTTAGAGACAATAACTTTAATTATTCATAAGGGAATTTATTTTATTTAGTGACCAACGATAACTCAGTCATTTTCTTTCTTTCGCTTAAAATTCACACACATTGTGTTGATTTCTTTAAACAGATGTTTCATTTTTTCAGCTTTGGATTTTCAATCTTGTTACTTTCACAACTACGACTCCATATGATTATGTATCTATATTTAATTTTTTTAATATTTTTTTTTTTTAAGTTCAGACAGCCTTCTGAGGTTAGAATGGCTGGAAGTGAAGAGGCGAGACTGCACCCCCACCTACGCAAACAAAAGAGCGGAAGAGGCAGGCGCAGAGTAAGGCAGCACCTGTGGGAAAAACGGAAGTGACTTCGATTCTTGGGGTGTGCTGCTCTCGGCTCCATTCTGTTCTCTTCCTTCGGAATACCCCCTCTTCCCCTCCGAGAAAAAGAAGAAGAAACCGAAACTAAGAACATCTGATGTTCCTTCTCTTTTCTTTCAAGCACTAGCTTTTGTTAAAATTGAAGAAGGGGAAAAAAATCTGAAAGTAAGAAAATATATTTGGGAACTAGCCACGGTAATAAGTAAAGATTCCATTTACTTAAAACAGGTCCGACCCCTTTTATGCAGATTCATTTTTAACGACATAAAGTGATCTCACTGCGAAATATTTTTTTAAAAAAAATTCCGCTAAAAGAAAGAAAGCTTGAATAATAATTAACAAAGAAAGAGTGAGAGATAAAAATTCTTGCATTTAATCGCCTTCCTATATTTAGTATTTTTTCAAATACAAAAATTGGGATAGTAGGGTTACATTTGCACGAACTAAAGAAAACCCCGAAATAATAGTATCTAACTATTTTAACGAATTTATATATAATCAATTCCGAACTAAAACGGTAAAGGCTATCAAGAATCAGATAGATTTCAGCTCCCCTAAGAAAATAAGTACATCGAAACAAAAGACTTGTCTTAAAATTGTCCTTATAAAATATATTATTATCCTTATAAAATCTAAACAAACTAAAAATATTCTTTTAGGAAAATATATAAATCACGCGTTATGAGCTTTTCGCAAATACATATTAACAAGTAAACTTATAAAAATAAAAGAAAAGTCTTGTAAAAAAGTAAGTGAAACTTGTTTCTAGAAATACAGGAAACTGTCCGGTTTTGTCTACATATTAAAAAGTAAATATATATATTGTTTTGTTTCATATACATATTTAACAAGTAAACTTATTAAAATAAACTAAAATTCTGGTAAAAATAATGATTATATTCAAATACAATTATCGTTATAATACAGTTTTATTATTCTGCATGTTGATTAAAATTTGATCCGAACACCACTATAAATTCATTAGTAGATTATAATTATTTTTACTTTACTTTTTTTTCTGAATATTTACTCGAGCATTAACAATATTTCCTGGAAACAGAATTTAATCTTGTGAACAACTGTAAGAAGAGAAGGGGGGAGGGGCGGAACCACCCGAATTCGCACAGCTGTCATGTTACTTTGTAATAAACATTCCCCTCTCCTTTTAAATAAAATATGAGAAAAAGTTTACAACTGTGCTCCTTGCTTAACGGCGTACAGAAATAATCGTTTGCATTTAACATGGAGTTCCTTCGCCTTAACCTTTCCGGTCCGATCCTTTCTGGATCAGTGGACCGTCTCTCCCCTCGAACGAAAGGAAACGAGTTCCACCTGTGGACTGGACAGTATCCGCTTCGCATTTTGCTGGCGAAGCGAGGAAATCTGACAGTTTCCTGCATTTCTGGAAACAAGCATCACTGGCCACAACATTCCCTCCTCCCCCATTCTTTTACTTTCACCCGGGCAACAATCGGTTTGATCGGTTTCCTTTTCCCCACCGTATCTTAGCAACACTTTAAGAATATGAATAAGTATTCCGAATCGTAAAAAATCTGAAAATAATCCAAATTTATCTGGCAAAGTAATAATCCCAGATCTAGTTTTTACTATTTTCTGCACAAATTCAAATCAAAAATAATTAAGATATCTTAACTCAAATATGTAATAATAGATGGCAGCACCAAAGATATGTTATCTGATGGAATAATAAAAAATCCGAATTCCATCACTTACTGATTCATTACAAATTTATGAATAATGAAAACCTGATCAATTTGAATATATAATAATAGATGGCAGCACCAAACTTCGAAGAATATTTCAAAATTAAAGAGTAAACTTAAAAAATAATTAGCATATAAATTTTAAATTCAACACTTCCAAATTTAAATGTAAAACATATTTCTTAAGAATCATCAATTAAATTTTACCAATAAATGCAATATTTTTATAGCATATTCCTCAGGGGGAAAAAAATCAGCGTTTAAAAAAAAACTGCATTTTTACATCCTTCTTGCATTCTAGATGGCGCTATTCATCATCTTCAGTTAACTTTCACCAATAAAACTTCAGTTAACTTTCTTTAATGAAAAAAAATATTCAAGATAAAGGTTTCATTAAATTACATAATTAAGTTAAATTAGCTGAAAAGTAAAAAAAAAATCACTTTAAATGTATAATGACGATAACCATTTTTATATTAATAAAGAATTTGTAATTATTAACTCGGTTACTGATCACAGTCTCTAGCCATTTAATTCGAACTTTGAAATAAAAGCTTTTGAATTTTTTTTTATTTAGGGATATAAAGTAAGTTAAATAACATATTTTTGATACATTTGTTCCCAAATCCAGGTAACAGAAGCATCTTTGAAAAAACTTTATCGTCAAAATAATCTCAAATGGAATACAATTTTCCAGTCACATTATATCCATTATTTGTAGTTTAATGAAATGTATTTAATATTAAACAATTTATTACATAAAATCTGGAAATTAGTGAAAATGGAGGACAGAAACAATAGAAAGTCACAAAGGGAAAGTATAAACTAATTAAATAATTCATTCATTTCATAGTAATATAGAAAACTGAATTCGAAGAATTCTAATGAAAAATAAAGACGCAAGGAGAAAATCAGTTTACAGTTAATCTCTCCTTTTTTTAAAAAAAATGAGAGTCTAGGCAAATGTTTTGAAAATACAAATTTTTTTCGCAAATATGAAATTTTTTAGCATTAATACAAAAAAATTGCTTTAATATACATATAAAAAATCATGTTAAAATATAAAAATGCAAATATATATTAAAATAAAGATTAAAATGAAATATGTTATGCATATTTCAATGTATCATGTCAGAACATCATTTCTTGAACGGCCAAGCACCACGTGCTCGGGCAAGTTATATTATATTTTTATTCTTTTTAATTGTTTCATCGAATGAGTCACTTTAGTATCGCAAACAATCCAAAAAATTTTGTATCTCATTTATTGTTTAAAAAATTATCACATTTCCTATTTATTTCATTTCATACAATCACGTGTTCAAGATGACATTTTTATAGGTTATTTTCGTAAATGCAATGACAACGCGTTGTTAAAAGCTGATTTTTGAGATGCTCGTGCAGATAATAAAATTTATATTTTTCGCCTAAGGATTTTTGTTTGAGGCCAAAAATCTCACCCGAAAAATAGAATCATGTTCTGACGTGATAATAAACCTCAGCCCAGTTTTAAATGCTTCCCTTTTATTTTCTCTCTTCGTGCAAACGACTTTCGCGAAAGTCAGTTAGGCAACGGTGCTCTACCGTCTTGCTAATGAGCGTCGTGAGAGCCAGACCGTGACCTTGCTCCTATTTAGGGGAAGTTCCGCCCTCGCAGGAAGGTGAAAGTGGGCGCCCACCGAAGCCTGTCACCGCTTTGCGAACTCAAGCGCGAACGACAATTAGAAAAAGGGCGAAGGAACACTATGGAAAAGCATATCGCACGGCTAATGGATTTTTGCCGTTGTTGCACGTACTTCCACGCCGTTCGTGATTGGGCCGGATCTGCCATTTCCGAACTCTTGAGATTCGAATTTTCACGCCATTTCGAATCTTGTCAGAAAAGTGAGGCCACTAGAAAAAAAATAGTACCGAAGCTTCGAAATATACGAGGTAAGTCACGTCACTCAATCAGGCAGCAATTTTAAATTTCAAGCCTCTTCTAGTTAATTAAGGCAACAGTGTTTTAAGGTCTTGCTAATGAGCGTCCCGAGAGCCAGACCGTGACCTTGCTCCAATTAAGGATAGCTCCGCTCTTGTTGAATCTACTTCTTCAGTCAATTAGTAGATGATGTTTCTCAAAATTCTTTGCCTTGGAATCAAGAAATTGAACAAAAACGCAGAAGGGAAAAATATAAAAGATTTAGTTATTTTTTTAATTAAAATTATTTAAAGGAAAATAATTAATGCTGATTAAGATTAAATGAATGAATTTTAGTTTGCCTTTGCTAGTATCAATATAAAATGAATCTATACTACTATCATAAATGTGAAAGTTTGGATGGATGGATGATGTGAGTCAATCACGCCAGAATGACTGAAGGAAATTGGATGAAATTTAGTTCAGAGATAGATTATAGTCTACAGAAGAACATGGCCGATTTTTGTTCCGGTTAATTGAGTGGTTCATTTTTGATTAAATAAAAACTAACTTTTCCACCCCAAAAATACAAAAAATCTGAAAAAATCTGCTTCAGCTTTTTGAAATATTTATTTTTATTTTTCTAAATCCGGTATTCATTTATTATTTAAGTTTAAAATCGTCTGCTGACGAATTTCATCAGAATAGAAAATTAAAAAAATCTGAAAACATCTGCCCGAGCTTTTTTGAATCGTTTGTTTTTATTTTTGACGTTGAAAATTTATGCATACATACGGTTTTGATAACAATTTAGACTGTCAGTTTTTACATATACACATCAAAATTTCCACGCGTACGAAGTCGCGGGTAAAAACTAGTAACACATATTCAATTTTTTTTAATTAAATTACTTTTTTTGTTTGTAAAAAACAAGAAACCTTTATTCTTGATGATGTTAAACATATGATGATTTAAATGTTTTAATAAAGTTATATTGTTTTAAAATAATAAAATGATGATGATGAAATGATTTAAAATAATAAAATAATGAAATGATTTAATAATAAAAATAATAAAATAATAAAATGATGAAATGATTTAAAATAATAAAATGACTAGGATGAAAGTATATTCCTACATTTAATTTAAAAATAATTTTTCATTCAATGCGATAATACGGTTTAGCCACAAAAAGTGGGGAAAAGATAAAAATGTTGAAAACATTTAAATCAGGCAATTTAAAACTTTTCATTATTGTTCTACTCAAAACATACTAATCAACATGGTAATCTTAAAACGATTCAGACTTCTCAAAAAGACGAAAAAATAGCATCATAAAAAGATTTTTTTTTCTTAAAAAAAGAGAGAGAATTGAAAAAAATATAAAAATATGAAAAATAATACATTAAAAACACTTATAAAAAAAGCGCTACAAAGATTTAAAAAAAAAAACACTCACTAAGCATTAAAAAAAATGTTTCTCTCTGAAGGTTTCGAAAAACTGCCACAAACACCAAAAAGTCTAAAACAAATACGTCTCGATAAAGTATAAAACAAAATAAACGGAGAAAACCGAACAAAACTTGGAAGAGGGAACATAATCTTACAGAATGGGGTGCAGAGAACGTGGATCGAGCAAAAAGCGTGTCAACAACTTGCGCCTCTCCTTCTGGTCCTCGAGTAGGGACAGGTGGTGTCCAGAGTACCCGGATCAAGTGGTCCCCCTCGGCCCCCGAGAAGGGAAGCAGCAGCGGAGCGGTGCACGCGCTACGGGGCTGACCCCAAACATCTGCCACCCCAAAATAGGCCCTTTAAAAGAACAGGTGAAAGCTGGCCACGAGACCTTGGGCCAAAGAAAAGAGAGCCACGCGACATACTATAATGAGATCAGAGCTTTCTTTCGGCCTCCCCCTTGAGAAAAATAAAGAACGATACAATGAATATAGAATCTATGGCCCCGATACGGGACAGATGGACCGGCCGTAGAAATCACCTGTTCAGTGACCCCTGGTGCAGAGAAATATAGCTAACCTTTGATTTGCAGCCAATTTTGGTCAAAAGAAAACGAAAGATGTAGAACTGAAAGCTATACTCGATTTTTAAGGAAAATTTGAATAATCAATAAATGAAATTTATGCCATGAGAATATTATTATGAAATGAAATACTAAGGAGTATCAGATTTTCAAAAATAAACTCCATAGAGATTTTGAAAATTTGTAAAGTTTTTATGCATTGGAATGTGACTAAATGAAAGTTGATAAGGGATCAGAATAAAAATGGGATTTTTTTAAATCTAAAAATTCTATATTATAT
>JAOUZG010038877.1:320852-366163 GCA_026289955.1 Argiope argentata | reverse complement strand
ATAAATTATTGCCAAAATTGAATACAACAATCAGTTTTATAATAAAAATAACAGTAAAGAATTATTTTAAATATTCGATAGTTACTGTGAATAACATGTTTAAAAAATAAACAATAATACATTTCAATAAATGAAGAGATGATTATTAAAGAACCCTTAAATATTTTTAAAATAATAAATATAATAAAAAAGTAATTTTAATAAACAAGACACTTAAGCTTATTAAGCATTTTAAATACAATAATTGTACTATCAAAATATGAAATAATCAGCACAATAAATATCAAACGTATTTAAAAAATGTTACATTATAGGGTATAGGTACAAAACTGTTAAGTTTTTTAAGTGAATTAAGGTTTCAAAAAATTATTCATTTATTATCACCGAGTACGAGTAAATAGTGGACATACTGAAACTACTAAAATAATTGAAAACTTTCTTCGAATTCAAACAAATAAATTCGACTCAAAGATGACATTTTGAAATTATTTCTTTGGCAATTTAAAGAGCACGATAAAAAAAATGGCATTGGAATTGGAAGAATATTACAGTAATTAAGGTTTTAAAAAATTATTCATTTATTATCACTGAGGCTGAGTAAATAGTGAACATATTGTAACTAACAAAAAAAAATTGAAAACTTTCTTCGAATTCAAACAAATAAATTCGACTCAAAGATTACATTTTGAAATTATTTCTTTGGAAATTTAAAGAGCACGGTTTTAAAAAATGGCATTGGAATTGGAAGAATATAACAGTAATAATTTTAAAGATTAAAAAAAGTACATATTTTGCAGATTGTAAAAATTAATTTTTATTCTTTCATCAGAAATATTTAATTGTGAAAATTAATACCCTTCAATTTTTGTTATAATAAAGCAAATCAAAATATAAGTTTTAAAATGAAATAGTATAAAATTATTTCAATAAGCCACATGGCAGTTAACAAATATCTAAATAAACGAAAAAAGTGAATACTATATTACATCTAGCAGTTAAAGCTGTGAAATTTCAAAACAAGTTTTCTTTGATGCGAATCATTTTGAAAAGTGCAAAAATAACATCGCCGCCGACAATAAAACGAGGAATAAATTTCAAAAACCACCGCAACATGATCGAAATAAACCTGCATTATTGTCCATGGCTGAGGCAAATGGCTTTATTTATCGTTTGCAGTTACTCAACCGTGTGCGGAGATCCCCCCTCGGGGCACAGGAGAAAGACGATTGCCAAAATCGGGCAGACGATGTGCGGGTTATTGGGTTTTTGAAGAGGGGGATGCTCCTCTCGTGGCAGGTGCTGTAGACGATAAGAACAAGTTGCAGCTGTTGTCGGACGGCCAATCAGGCGGCCGTTTGACCCCGTGGGCTACTTTACCGGTGGCTCGAGGATCAAAAATCCATTTTTGGTAATTTCGTTACCAGAACACACGGCCGGATTATCAAATAAACAATTACCTATGGGTTCGACAACTTTGAAAGTCTCAAATATCCAATATTCTACTTATATTGAAATTTATTTAACTTCATAATTTCATGAATTTATAAAGATCATGCATTCAAACTTATTCATGTTAACTTTGGAATATTGTTCTTATAACCTTTCTAATTAATTACCATTTGTAAACTTTATTCTATTCTATAATTCTAAAAAAAGTGTGGTGTTCTATTTATATTGATAAATATTATCTGCCTTATAGTAAGAAAAAGTTGGTTTTTTTTTAAACAATGTTTTGTTTTAAAATGCTTTTGCATTTCAGCTGTGCCTTTTTTAACATGCGATATACTTAAATTACCTTTTAAGAAACTGATTTGTAATTAATTGTTTTGTTGTTTCGATTCGTCAAAATTTGTATTTCAAAACTCTGTATAAAGGTTAAATTAAAATCAATTAGAAGTATTTGATTATGGAGGAAAAGGGCCCTAAGAAAGCACGGTCCTGTTCAAAATATCTTGAATTATTTTGTTTTGTGAGTAAAATAAGTTTTGAGTCAAAATATGTTCATTATACTATATCTGTCAAAGTTTGCCTTTTTTGTTAGCAATCATTTTAATAAATTGAGCTTAATATTTTCCAAGGAAGCATTTCAAATATTTTTTTAAAAACCTCAAAAATAATTAATGTAAATTATTATTAAATTTCAAAATTGCAACATTTTGCAACGACTCTAATTCTTTTTCCTAATCGAATAATCTAAAATAATTAATGTAAATTATTAAATTTCAAAATTGCAACATTTTGCAACGACTCTAATTCTTTTTCCTAATCGAATAATTGAAAAAATAAATTAAATTCAATATACAATGTGAGAATTTTTTACGCCAGTATTTCAAAAAAATTCGCAGAAATATCTAAAAAAAAGTAATGAAAGAGGAGAAAACCTTTAGGAATGCAAAGTTCAAAATAAGGGCAATTTAAATAATTTCTACAAAAAATATTGGTGCACTTATAGAGCTATATATGATACATCCATTAATTTTTTAAGTATTTTATCATGTATGCAATTAGTTATAATGATCGTTAAACTGTTCAAAAATAAATTGTCACCGCCATTTTTACTTTAAAACTTTCCTTCTGGTGCTTCTCTTTCAAATTATTATTATTATTTTCGAATTTTCAAGCTGTTTTCCGAATTACCAAAATGTCACAGTGCAAGCGAACCTGCCGAACATTATAATAGCATTCTTATGAAGTGTCTTGCACACCTTCTTTCGGAACGGTGCATGGGTATTCTTCCACCTCCTCACCGGAACTGGCAGCTGGTACACATCTGTGGTGAAGAAATGCACCACTTCCGAACAACAGGTGTGGAAATATGACCACAACGGTTCAGCTGCTGGGGCAACCACGAGCCGTGTTCAGTTCAAATGACTATACATAAATTGCACCAGCAGTAAAATGATTTTGAAATAAAAGTGTAAAATTCTGGACAAGTTTCAGGTACATTCGAATATTCTGAAACTGCATTCAAAAAATGTTCAAATACCGAAATTCATGAATATCATTCCACACGAAATCTTTGCCGTCTGTATCTTCTAACATGGGTGGAAAGGGAAAAAATAACTCCAGCTAAACCATTACGAATGAAGAATGTTACTTAAGATGACCAGGGATCTTTAAAATGACTTTTTGTAATTTTCACCTTAGAAACTTGAGATTTTACAGGCACTATAGGAGATGACACGCAAAATTTTAAAACATTTTGCTAATTTATTTATGAGTCGGGGGGGATTAATATAATATAATATTAGCGATAAATAAGGTTAATGAAAAATGTTCGAGGCGCTCCAACTTTGTTCGAAAGCGCTCCCATTTTTATTGTTACTTACTCTAACCCTTTTGAAACAAAAGTTGGGATTAATCTTGAAGTTTGAGTACGAAATATCAAAATTAATCAATATAATAATTTAAAATTACTTATTTTTTTAAAAAAAGTTTAAGTAGTTGCGAGTTATTACATTGGTAAATTTTGATATTTCGTACTCAAACTTCAAGATTAATCCCAACTTTTGTTTCAGAAGGGTTAGAGCAAACAATAATAAAAATGGGAGCGCTTTCGAACAAATTTGGAGCGTCTGGAACATTTTTCATTAATCTTATTTATCGCTAATATTATATTATATTACCCTCCAACTCATAAATAAATTAACAAAATACTTTAAAATTTTGTGAGTCCTCTCCTATAGTGTTACTCTTAATGCTAGTAACATTTCAAATTGCAGTGGTGAAAATTAGAAAAAATCATTTTAAAGGCCCCTGGTTGCCTTAAGGAATCCAATGAATCAAAAAATTACCGCCAATGGAGGATTCGTTTCAACTTCTAATTTCCAGATTATATGCAAGACTGGGAGAAAATGAATTTCTGAAGCAAGGATAAATAATTTATTCTCGGAGCTGAGCTGATTCATTTGGCGCACCCATGTTTTGCTAACAACTTCAGGACGTACGATATTTGCATCAACCAGGGTGTGACAGTCAAAATGTATGGCTCTAGCTGGGCTCGAAGGTTCTTTTTAAAGATGCTAGCAGGGTTCCTGAATCGGCCACTCGCTTCTCTAAGAAAGGCCTGAAATCAGCGGGTTTGTTTATGAGACAAAAACATCACGGATGATTTAGTGCCTTGTGTCTGCATTTAAGAAATGAGTAGTGATTTTTGGAGATGTAGATAGGAAAATGCTCTTAAAGCTTTATGTGCGGGTAACTAAAAATTACTTTCTTTAAAAACGCAATGAGAAATTATATTCAAATCATCTGCCCATAAATCTTAAGCACTTATTGCTACCCTAATTTTAACAGTTTCAAGCTCGTTTGTAAGATAGAAACATCATTGATGATTTGCTACTTTATGTCTGTATCAAGGAAAACGAAGTAGCTATTTTGGAAATGTAGATAAGAAAAAGTTTCTTAAATCTTTAATATTTTGAATTGCTTTCGTTAACCATCTATTGAAAAAAAATTTTTAAGATAAATATATCAATGATGATTTGCTGTTTTGTATAAGCACCAACGAAACGAAGTAGATATTTTTTAGAGGTAGATAGGAAAAAAAGTTTTTTTTTTCTTTTAAAGCTTTATGTACAGATGACTATGAATTATCTAAACAAAAACTCAACGAATTATTACTTTGAAACTATCTACCCATAAATTCTAAGTATTTATTGCTATCATTTATAGCATATAAATTTCAGCAATTCAAGGCTTAAATATCCTTACATAGTGTGTTAATATGGAATAAGAGAGTTTTTTAAAGCGAGGAATGTTAAATTTGTAAATTTTTTTAAATGATGAAATGTAGTAGTTTCTTAATAGTGTAGCAGTTTCTTAAATAATGAAATAAGATTATTTAACTTAAAAATCTCCTATTCCATATCAGCATATAACGTAAAACGCTTTGTAGCGTATTGAGTTCATTTTGTAACCTACTAATTTACTTTGATTAAAGCAAATAATGAAATGCTTAGAAGTTCTTCTTTTAAATAAAACACATTCAGCGTATTAAGGCGAACCTATAATTGAATTTATTTAAAGTCAATCGTAGTTACTTTCATTTGGTGCAAACAATAAAATGTATACTAGTTTCCAAATGCAAAACATTAGTATTGACTTAAGAATGATATACTACGGATTTTATTTAATGTTTATCTTGCAAAAACATATATAGTTATTTTCATTTCGGATAACAATAAAATGTATACAACTTCCCAAATGCAAAACAATACCAATGAGTTTAAAGGGAGCTACAAAAGATTTTATTTATATTATCTTGGAACAGCATGCATATTTGTTTTCATCAGGAGCAAATAATAAAAACCAAACTAATTCTTTTAAGCACGAGTAGTGGCATGGTAATAAAAATAAACTACCAAATATTTGATTTAAAGTCAAAGTTGCAATGTTATATTTATTTACTTTCAATTACTGAAACACTCGTAAGTGTATACTGAAGTTCTTATAAGGGATTTTAATGGAAAGGCTGAATAATAAAAATAGTTAAAGAGAAAATTTAAAATAGCTTTCTTTTTCTCAATGCAGATCAATACATTATAATAAGACATGATTATCAAAATCAAAGGATACACTTATTCGAATCCGAATGTTCCACAGAAATTTAGGATTTGATTTAAAAACAATATTTTATACAACAAAAAATATTATATATTTTTATATATAATATATAAATATTGTACACTCCGGTTCGCTATTATCCAGCTTTCGTATTATACGGCCTAGTTTTCTTTTATCGCAATTAAATGAGGAGAGCAAGGCGTCTATTAAGTTATCTATTAAAAACTTTTTCAAAACCAAAAAATTGAAGGTTTTGACTCTTACCTTAGGGCTACCTTTTAATATCTGTGTAATCATTTATTAGTGAAAAATAAAATCAGTTAGAGCCAATTTTCTTGAGAATTAGGCTTCGATTTACGTTAATGTTTCGTTTATGTTTACTGCATTTAATTTGAGCATTAGAGAATATATGTTATGATGCAAACGTTTATATCCTTTAACTTGCTTTTTCTCTAATAAATTCTTGAAACGCGCAATGAAGGATGTAAACATACGTAAACTACCAGTACAGAGACTTTTTTCTTAATTCGACACGTTACAACTGCTAATATGATTCACCGTGCTGCGACTGCTTTCACAATGAGATTACTAGGCTTAGTACACAATAAAAAGTGAGAAAATACGTTTTATAATGGTGACTTGTGGATAACACTTGCTCCTCTGGTATTGGTGGTGAAAGAAATAAATTCTTAAAATCCAGCAAGTCCTTCAACTACAAAAGCCGTATACTAAGAGTGTTCTATATATAATTTGAGAATGAATTTAAAACTGCTTCTCAGCGTCTTAAATAATGAAACAGATTATTTAATTTATGTCAAAAGAAGCTTTATAAATAATTTTCATATTATAAAGCAAAATTCCCTAAATGAAAACATTTTCAATTCATGACAGAATGGCACACCACTAGGCTTTATCACTGGCTTTACCTTGTAAATAGAAAGCCTGCACCCCTGAAACAGAATGTCCCGACTTCATATTTAACTTCCATATTCTCCTTTCAACGAAAAAAACTGATGGGGGAGGTGGGTTCAGACGATTTTTCTCTCCTTCTGTTATTATTGTGAGGGACGGTGACAAATGGAGAAGGGGGTCAAGGGTCGAGTCATAAGAACACGAGTCGTTCCAACAACCCCGGGGTGGCTTAAAAATCACGGTTACGGTAATAACACGTCAGAAAGTTGTAACCTTCCAAAGCTTTTAAGGGTTATTATTATAATATTTTTTTAAAAAAGAACAAAATTTATATATTTAAAAAAATGATTACTTTTTTAAATAATAAAAATTGAAAAAAGTATTTGCACAAAATTAGATATTAGAAGGCCAAATGAGAAATTTAGAATAAACAAGAGATTAAATCTAAGGATGTGTGTTAACTTTAAGTAATGCAGAGATTTTCTGAGGATTGTTTACATGAAATAATGCAAATGCTCATTTATTCATAATTTTTTATTCATTTTCATCTAAATAAGCAATATGGCAAAGTGATAAACAAAAATGATTTTTAAAATTAAATAAATATCATTAAGTTTCATAAACTTCAAAGCAGTTTTGATATTTTTTGCAGGAATAATTTGGCAATGAAACGTCGGGCATTGCACATATAACTGTATTTTGTTTTCTGACCAAGGGAAATTTGATCCAGGCGTACGCTGGATTGTATGAGAAATGGAACAGCAATGAAAATATCTCATATTAATATAAACGGCGATTTCAGATTTTACAGAAATAGTCATTCAATAAAAGGAATTAATTAAATCAATCAAAGATAACCGGAGAATAAAATCTGAATAATATTTAAGTGTGTTTCCATTTGGCCAGTTACGAAGTTTCCGGTAAGACTATGCATGAGTTGAAACTGAGCAGTAGCAAGTACTAGTCCCGTCGACACAAGAACTTGCTACTGTCCGCTCTCTCAGCGAGAGCACTATCTTCCTTCTGCACATGCGCGAGTTAAACGAATCTTATAACTGGCAGACAGTAAATACACCTTAAGTAACTGTACTCTTAAACTTACAACGCGCAAAGCAGAAATTATTGATTGATTTTAATGATGCCACTCAAAACGTTCAGATATCGAAATTCCGGTATACATCCAAAAAAAGAAAGTAATCGCTGATAGAAATTAAAGAAAATTTCTATAAAAGGAATTGCCCACAGTGAAATAAAGGGGAGGGGGTAGGAGAAGAAAGAAAAGAAAACGTCGTTAAAGACACAAAAATAGAAGAGCATTTCCATGACTATTATTAATACAAAATTTTATATTGGTTTAACTGTTGTACGAAAATTCTTAAGAAAATTGACGAAAACAGGAAATATAGATAGAAATAATAGTAATTAAAGCAAGATTTGCATTGAAAGTGGTGACTAGAATCGAATTATTTATTTTACGAAGAAAAATGCAGTTCGTGCATTACCAAGCAACAAAAATGGAATTTTACAAATGATATGAATTTATTTCTGTGATTCTATAATTTGAGCTTGAGTGAACCGATCTTTCTTAAACGCAAATTTTTATCTGCATCCCCAAAAGAGATTTTCATCCCCCGCCCCTTGGACAATACCGGTGACGCAACCCGAAAAAAAAAATAATAAACATTGTACTTTCGGCACAGTCACAGTTAAGGAATCTCGCTCCCTCTGTAACGGGTCCCCAACAAAACAAAGCGAGGCGTTTTGCGGAGGAATGAAAATCGTTACAATGGGAATATATAGGGCTCATAAAAGGAGAGATTTTGGCGCGCTTTTTCGTTCTAAGAAGGTCTAACAAAAAACGTTCGGAATGCGCGACCACTTTTTTGCCGTCCATTGATGGGCAGATTCTTGAATGTAGGCAAGAGGATTTGTGACTTTCTATGTTTATAAGGGGGGATCAAAAAAAATCTGGAGGAGTGATCGGGCGAATAAAGACGATTTTCGAATAGGGGGCGACTATAGGTGTGGGTGAGAGTGTCACCTTCAACCTTCGAAAAGAACGAATGTATTCTTCAACAGGAATGCGCGGGAATTCGAGATTTTTTTTAAAAGATTAGAATAAGTTATTCAAGAAAGAATCACTTCATAAAATGGAAAGTAAACATAAAAAGGGAACAGAATATTCTGTAAAGAATGTTGGGCAATTTGGTATTTAAACGGGAGCAAAATACAATTCGGTTTGTTGAACATTTGCAGACGATAAACTGCTGAGCTGTTATCAATAAATTTTTAATATAAATTGTTAATATAGTTTAATAAATTTAATATTTGAATTGTTGTAATTCATTGTTAAATATGTTCACCTTGTTTTTTGAATTTAAATGAAATAGCATTGCATCAAAATGTATATTAAATCTATATTCTTAGGCAACGTTAAATCATTTCTATGTCAAAAATCTTTAGATATGTTTTTTTTCTTAATACTATAAAGAAGTTACAATACATTTCTGGCGGGATGAATAAAAAAATATTTTTGACAATTCTGCCATAAATACAAATTATTGTTATCCCCCGTTTTTTTTATCCTGTTACGATTATAAATTGTTGTTATCATTTTTTTAATCTTGTTATGAATACAAATTGTTGTCCCTTTTTTTTAAATCCTGTTATAAATACAAATTGTTATTATCTTTTTTCTGTGGAAAACTTCTAAATGCAGTGGGTATTAAAAATAAAACACTTCTACAAAAAGGAAGAGATAAATTATTTTTCACAGAAAAAGGTGCGGTTCAATTTTAAATCCCTCGATTTTTCACAAAGCATGGGGAAAAAAATTCCGTGGATTTATCTTTTTTCAAAAGCTACACCCCCAAAATGCACAACAGACTCAAGAAAAAGCATCGAAAGAATTCTCTTAATAAGCAGGGGGTGAGACAGGTGGCTCGACTGCTCCGCAATTAGATTAAAGAGTTTCTGTCTGGCATCTGAAGGCAGCTGGAAGGATTCCACCTGCCTGCCCCGTCTGGAGGATGAAGAGCACGGAGACATTCCTTGCCGATAGAAAGTGATTTCCAATCACAAATATAATGAATGCTTTTACCGAGATCAATAAAAATTATCATACAAAAGTCTCAGATTAACTAAAAGCTACAAATTTATGAGATAAGATAAATGATTTCTCTTAGTTGTAGTTAAAATATCGCAGCTTCTTCATGAAAAGGAAAACTTTTAGTATCTGATTTGATGAATATTAAAATGGCAGTTGTTCGAATTCCAATTTTATTACCACGGCCTTTTATTTCAAGTCATGCAATTTTGCAAAATTCATATAATTTTAAGAGAAATAGGAGAATGAAAAATTCTAATAGCAATTCTTACGAGGACAAAGTAAAAGTTAATGGTTTAAAATTAATTTCAAAAATAACAGTGCACAAATTGATGGATACAAATGTAGAATAAACAGAATTGAAATCCCTGTTTAAAAGAATGAAAATATGAGAATTATAGAACCAGAAAATAAAATAATTAAAATTCTCTAATTCACTTATTTTAGATATGATTTATTTGGATTCTCTATAAAAATGAATACTTGTGAATTATAGAGCCATAAAATAAAATAACAAAAATTCTCTCGTTTCAGACATGATTTAGTTGGGTTTTTTTAAATTAAAAAATAAATTCATGAGAATTACGAGTCAGAAAATAAAAATTCTCTAATTCTCATATTTCAGACATGATTTTTTTGGATTCTCGATTTTAAAAAAATGAATGAACTCAAGAGAATCATAGAGTCAGAAAGGAAAACAGCAGAAATTCCTTAATTCTCTTTTTTCAAACATAATTAATTCGGATTCTATGCATAATGAATAACAAATTCATGAAAAATATATAGAGAGAAAAAAAATCTCTATTTCTCGTAATTCAGACATTATAGAAAACCAAAAAAGAAAAATAACAAAAATTCTCTATTTCTCTTATTTCAAATATAATTTCCATGACGTATAATTACTTTATATGCTGTGAAAATATTTACTTGGTGTAAAAAAAGGAAAATAATGGTAACTCCAATCCTTAATACAGTAATGGTTTCAAGTGAATTTCATAATGAAACGTGAAAAACAAAAAGAATTCTCTCAAGCGTCGGAAAGAGGCGAGAAAAACAAATCGAAGTATCGGAAGCGTTAAAATGATACATTCTTCCATCCGGCGGAAACGATCGAAAATAGGCACCTTCCACTTCTCTCCACACCCAAATGAAAAAGAGAACACCGCACTTCGGCCACCCTATCGATCTGATCGGAATGACTTGTCAACAAAAATGATCTTATCAACGAACCTTCCACCGAATCTGCTGAAGAGGATCGACAAAGAGTGAAGGAATCGATATATATATATATATATATATATGGAGATTTCATAATTATTATAGCATATCCTTAAAATTTCAGATAATATTAATAGCATTTCAAAAATTTAATTCCAATTTTTTTTTGAAAAATAATTATACAAAATTTACATTTTAATAGCTCTTTTAGAATATATAACGATATAAAATTAATTTAATATTCTTGAATTTTTATCACACAATATGTACCAAGATAAAATGTAATTGTAATGGGTTTGATATATTGCGATATTTTCAATGAATTTATTTTAATGAATAAAAATTGAAATGATAATTTTTGCTGTTATAAACTTTTGCAGTTTGTCTGTTTATTGTGATGTCCATGTTTAGAAGAATGTATGAAATGTTCAAATATATTTAAGGAAACGTTCAAATATATTCAAGGAAACGTTCAAATATATTCAAGAAAATGTTGAAATATATTCAAGAAAATGCTCAAATATATTCAAGGAAACGTTCAAATATATTCAAGGAAATATTCAAATATATTCAAGGAAACGTTCAAATATATTCAAGAAAACGTTCAAATATATTCAAGAAAACGTTCAAAATACAATATTGTTTTGTGTGTGTTTTGGGGGGATGCCTGTTAATTTTGATAATCATGTAACTTGATTTTCAATTTCAATCATGTAATTTTAAATTAAATTTGATATCCATGAAAAATATTTGAAACTTTTTTAAACAACCACTTTTAAGGATGCACTCACACGAGAATTTCTTTTGCGCACTGAAATGAACCAGGACCAAGATAAAATGACATACTAATGAGGAATGCATGATAAAGAACGATGCATTAAAGAGGTTTCACGATCCATACCAAATTAACGCTAACTCTGCCATTGCACACAGAAAGCAAATCATCAGACATCAATCAGCAAATCATCAGAAGACTCAATCTCACCTCAGTCGTATCCAGCAACTTCGGTCGAGCGGTCTTCGTCGGCGGGCGAATCTACGCCCTACCTCGGCCTCGTGGTGGCCGTGAGGTGGTCGCTACTGCTGTTGGTTCTGCTCAGACGACGGACCTTCAGTTTGTGCGCTGTGCCTTCTTCTGGACTTGAACGCTTTCTCTTTGTCATGAATTCTGTAAATGAGATATTAATAAAGCATCAGTCTGATACTAATTTTAAATATCATGAGTATAAAAGCAATTCTGTTGATGATTTTTGCACATTTTTCCAATATTCATAGTTATAAAGTAAATAAAAGTTTTATTTTATCGTGAATTCTAAAAAGATATTTCTTGACATAAATCTTTAGTCCAATGATTTTTCAAGTAAATATCTAGAACTTTAAAATGATTCTAAACATGATTAATAAACGTTTTCTGATATTTGTAATTAATCATAATATATTGATTGCCCAATAAATGAACGTTTTCTTTTCGTCAAAAATTCAGAAATATATATATAGTGATAATCACTTTGAGAATTTTTGTTTTTCTTATAAATATATCTTAAAAGATTTAACAAGCTTTAATAATAATTATTGCCTATTTTTTAAAGATCTTAAATTAATATATAATAAAATTATAATAATGCAAATAATAAACAGCATATAAGGGTTTTTGTTGTTGATTGCTTTAAAATATCAAGTAATTGCAAATTATTTTCAGTGATTTCATGATCTTTTTCAAATGTTATTAATAAATACTATTTAAATGATAATCTGGATTTTTTACGAAGGAATATAACCTTTATCATCAACCATAATCTAAAAAAACTCAAAACATAGTAACAATACTTCTATTTCTTTTTGTAAATTAGAGTCGATCATGTTTGAATGTATTCTCGGTTTAAATAGAAATAAATTGTTAAATGTATTTCATTTAAGGAATTATTACAAGCAGTGGCGTAGGAAGGGAAGGAAGAGGAGTGGATGCTTACATGTGGTTCAGTCTTAAAAGGGTTGTGTGCCATTTATATTTAAAATGCCTGACTATCAGACACTAGTTGTATAGCAACTAAAAATCAAATTGAGATAGTTCTTTCTTCAACATAAGAATTCTCGCTCTCTTTACAACATATTTAGTCTGTTAAAGAAAAGACAAAGAGACAGTAAAGGGGGGGGGGAAGTCTGTCTATAATTTCAATATATAACTCATCATGTAATTTCAAATACAAGACTGATTGACAACATCATGACATTTTTTCAAAAAAAATCCTTAATTTTCAAGGATATTTTATTGATTTCCAAAATAATTACCTCGTTTTCGACCACCCTGTGTTTTAAAACTAGGCTTGATAGTTAGATCTCTGCAGTGATAGGGACCATTATTCTACTTCTTGTTTGCATTCTTCAGTTGAGAATAATTTCTCCTCGGACAAAGAAATTGAATGGAATAAGAACAATAGGGAGATACCCATCGGGACATAAAAATTTCTTTAATTCTCACTCTTTATCCCCCCACACTTTTTCTTTTTTTTACAGAAACAACCACTGGTTTGAATGGATCGAAATGACCTAATGATCCACAGATAAAGACCGGATGTTGAACATCAAGTATTTAAAGTACCAAGAATCGAAACAATCGGTTGATGAAAAAGGCTGATACAGAAACGGGTCCCTTGTTGGAATTCAAAAGGAAATTCCAAAGCCCAAAAGAATGAGGGAAAAAAAGTTTGAAACGAACTGTGAAAATATCAAAGGACCAGAATTACCCTCCTATACAGAGAACATAATAATGTACTTATACTGTCTTAAAACAATCGTAACGACCTTCAAATTGGACTATTTCAGTGGTGCAATACCCTCTCCTATCCCTAACTTTTTTTAAAATCAGATATATAATTTCAGTCATTCTTATAAAGAATGATTCTGTATTATTTCCCTCCCCCCCCAAAAAAAAATGCTCTTCAAATTGATGATAAATTATGATAGTAGATAAATTTCAATACCAAGAAAACTCTACATAACATCAGTTTGAAATTGTAATATACTTATTTTGTATTAAAGTATTCGATATAAAGATCTGTCACAGGTATCGACAGTTAAATGCTCTGATATCACTCATTAAACGTAACATCCATGATTCCACTAATTGTTTATTTTTTGATGCAAAATATGCTAGTCAAAATATGCTTATTTTTTTTAAAAGTCATTTAACTGTAGATAAAAATATCTAGCCATAATATAATAACATTTAGCTGTAGATACAAACATCTAGCTGTAGTATAAAAGGATTTGACAATAGATACAAACATCTAGAAACAGTATAAGAGCATTTGACTATAGATACAAATATCTAGATACAGTATAAGAGCATTCAACTATAGATAAAAATATCTAGCTGTAGTATAAGAGCATTTGACTATAGATGCAAATATCTAGTTGTAGTATAAGAACATTTGATTACAGATACAAACATCTAACTGTAGTATAAGAACATTTGACTACAGATACAAACATCTAGCTGTAGTATAAGAGCATTTGACTATAGATACAAACATCTAGTTGTAGTATAAGAACATTTGACTACAGATATAAATATTTAGCTGTAGTATAAGAGCATTTAGCTGAAGATACAAATTTCTACAACTAAATGTTTTTAGATTATTTACTTGATAAACGTAACGATGATTCAACTTACAGTTATTTTTTAGAAATTCCTATATGGACTAATTGTTAATTGCAACTAAATATAAACATTTTCTACTGGACAAATAAAAGCAAATTATTATTTTTAATTTTCATATTCCCCCCCTTAAAATATGAAAATTAATAATTTGATGATTTAAATGAGTCACAGAGCAACTAATTTCTACATTTGATTTTATATAATATAGACTGAAATTTTAGTTCTAGAAAGAAATTTGCTGCATATCTTATTACAATATTGCAAAAAGTGACAGACTAATCATTCATTCCCAAGATTTTCAATAACACTTTTTTCCCCCAATTAATTATTTTCGAATCAAACTTTATGAGCGTTGGCACAATTACAATATTAAATTCACAAGAAGAAAAAAACGACATTGAATAATTCGATTTGTTTCCCACGATGGAAAAAGGATGGGCCATTTCATTATCTGACCTCTGTCCATTGTTCACGTCAAAAGTGCCGAGTCAGCCTGTAATGGGTGGGAGGAGGAAGGTGTGCAATAAGAGAGGAATTTTATTCCCTCGGAACAATAGGGGAGCATCTAATCGGCCACAGCCTTTTGGACAATCACCAAAGACAAAGGATTTTAAAACTTAAACCCCCGGGCATGATATCGGCGAGAACATTAACCTTTTATGGGCCACCATATAATCTTTGGGACTTACTGGAATGTCTTAATGTTGAAGCTTCTAGATATTACTTGATTGTAAATGTATAAATTTACAAGTTTTCTGGACTTTTAAAAAGAAGTCTTCTGTAATGTCGATTATTTACTAAATCAAATGACCTCATAAATACATGAATAAATGGTCAGTAAGTTGTTATATGGGACAAGTCATACTTGATATACTTGAAAGATTTTGATTTATAATTACAAGTGTTGGAAACTATGGTAACTATATAATTACATCAGATATAATGCAGTTACTAGCTTGTAATACTTAATAGTCCTTCGAAGTAGATATTAGCGTTCACAGAACTTGCTCCCATTAAAGTAGAATCAGTGTAAAACCTGAATTAGCATTGGTTTTGCTGATGCTTCGAATGAAATTACACATTAATTTAAGAATCTCAGGATTTGATTGCTTGTTGAAGTCTTTTGACTCAGCAGCCATGATGTTGACCATGCTGCGCCAAACAATAGATAAAAGTGTATCATTTTCACACAGTCATCGAAGGGAATACGAGGGAAAATTCTATAATCAAGATTTAAATAAATGGATAAAACTTTATGGACTTTAAAAATGCAAAGAGTAAGAATCTCTGAAACAATTCTGTAACGAATGCTACTAAGTGGCTCCTTTTTCTTTGGATCAAATCATAGTCAGATGGGTTCAAATTTTAATACAGCAAGGTTCAACACTAGGGAGCAAAAAATTGTAATGAAATAGTACCGAACTGATTTAGGCATTGTGCCAATTCCCCTTTGATGGAAACAATTTATATAGAACATAAAGATTACATCAAAATGATTCTAGTCATTACAGACCAAAACTGTGTTATAAATCTTTTCCCGTTATTAAATAGCCAACTCTTGCATATTTAAAAATGCCAATACAATAACTGATACTATTTTCTGTAAAAAAAGAAGACTAATAACACGTGTTAATTTAATCACTTAATTCGATTAATGTATTGCTATTCTTTGAAAATGTGATAAGTTAATTTTTTTTTCTCTGAAACCACATTACCATATTCATTAAATTGATCATCAAAATGAATGGTCTGTTTAATGAGTAAATGTATAATTCTATCACTTAAAAGCATTAACAACTAATTATTTTCATAATCAAAAAAATTAGTTTTATTTCCTAGAACAAATTGGAAATTTTTTGTTAGCTTTTGTAATACAATATGAACTGCACAACTCTCTGTATGCGTGCTAATTCTTTTTGGGCACGAAATCACCTTACAGAACTACACCTAAAACAAACACACGACACTTTTTTCCTTCGAGCAGCAAAGTGATATTCTTTTGTGTGAGAGCAGAAGCTTTATCAATCACTCCAAAGTTTCCTTTCTCTCTGGCAATTATCAGGGAATCACAGAGAGAATGGGACTTCGAGAAACGCCATTGTGTCCCGTCTTATCATTGTTCCAAAGCCCTTCACACAAGCAGATATTGCTTCTCTCTTTTTTTTTTTTTTTTCCCCCTTGGCTGAGGTTTTATCTGCCAATTTGAATGCAGAGTAAAAGCTGAAAATACACAGCCTAATGTTAAACCCAAACTTCAGTTTTGAAATGTTACCAGCTCATTTTACTCAAATATTACGCCAAAACTATTTCAAACCGCTTTTTATGCCAATCAAAACTAATTCTATAATACAACTAAAAGTATTAGGTATTTTATAAAATCCAAGTCTTTCGATACCTTGAAAGAAATGTAAGATACCTTTAAAAATCTAGAGTCCTTATTCAGCATGTAATCTGATTTAACAACGAAAATTCATAGCTACGACAGAGACAGGGCTCCAAACAAAATGGGCTCATGAAAAAATATATATATTAAATTTTTTATTTTAAAATTCGACATTATAGACTGTACTCTAGACAATCAAAACTTGACAGTGATTTGAAGAGATGGGTGGCAAATAAACAACATATCAATACAATTATTCAAATCAAATATTTTTTATATAGAGATTATTTCATGGACACTTTGGTTTTTTATTAGTTATCAAGTAAATGGTTCAGACCTTCACTGATCACCAGGATTATTTCGTCATATACTAGTTATCAAGTAAATTGTACAAACTTTCACTGGTCATTAGGAATATTTAGTCTTATACTAGTTATCACAAAAATGATATCGGGCTTTTACTAGTTTTCAAAAGTACTTGGTCTTGTACTAGTTATCAGGTAAACAGTACCAGACTTTTACTGATAATTGGTATCAAAAGTATTATTTATATTTGTTATCAAGTAAATGGTATCAGGTGTTTACTTATTATCAGGACTGTTTGGCTTTATAGCAGTCCATTTTTCAAATAATTTAAAAGACAGCTCGGAAAGTTGATATAAGTAGTTTATGACGAATTCATTTTAAATAATTTAACATTTTATAATATAGAAAACATAATTCACAAAATGAGCTATGCTAAGCCCCTTGATTCCACATCAGCGGCAACCCTCAGTTATTTCTTTTCTTTACAAACAGCAAAATCGCAGTTTTATGTATTGTTTTTTGGTGAACACTACAGCCATGTATTGAAATACACAATCACTCACACATATACTAAATGAGTAGTGCATTAATTCTCCAGCGACACTGCGCATAAAAATCTGTGACCACTGTCATCAGCAATGGATGAGCAGCGTTTTCTTTCCCAATTCACCTGCTGCCTTCCACAGATAAAAAGCGAAAGTTCCCGGAAGATCAAGTATTCTGTTTCGCTCTATTTTTGCCTCCCTCCCTCTCAAGTGGTCGTCGTCAGCTTTCTGGAGTGGATGGGACCGAGTAATGAGGAAGTTTTCTCCAAATCAATTCGTTTCCAACATCGAGAGCACTCGAGACAGAAACAATGCGATAGGAAGTGATTAGGGAGAATCGTATCACTGCAGTAAAGTTGGCGTTATGCAATTGCAAAATAAAAAACAGCGTCAGCAATCCTCAAAAACTTTCTCTTATGTTTGTGTATTATCAAACGCATGTTGATGTATTACTCTGTGTATATATAATTTAAATGCATACCAATGTATTAATCTGTATATTATTAAATGCATGCCCATGCATTATTAAAATGTATGCCACTGTATTAATCTGTGTATTATCAAATGTCTACCAATGTATTAATCTAAGTATTATTAAACATATGCCAATGCCTTAATCTGTGTATTATTAAACATATGCCAATGTCTTAATCTGTGTATTATTAAATGTATCCAGTCCAGTGTATTATTAAAAGTATTCCAGTGTATTATTTAATGTATGTAATCTAAGTATTATTAAATGTATGCCGATGTATTACTCAGTGTATTATTAAATGTATGCGAAAGTAATACTCTGTACATGTATGTAATCTTAATTTAATGTAATGTATGTAACCTTAAATGTTTGTAATCTAAGTGTTATTAAATGTATGCCAATGTATTACTCTGTGTATTGTTAAATGTATGCTAAAGTAATACTCTGTATATTATTAAACGCATGCTAATGACTCTTGTGTATTATTAAACACACGCCAATGTATATTAAAAAACACATGGTAGCGTATTATTACAACGAATGCCAATGTATTACTTTGCACATTATTAAATGCTTAGCAAGGTATTATTAAAACGCATACGAATGTATTAATCTGTGCATTATTTAATGCGTGCCAATGGCGAAAAGTCTTGGCAAAAGTATGATTTTTGGCGATTAAAACCAAGAATGAGGCTAATATACGGAAGAATCATAGCCCAAAAAACCCAAAAATATATTTTGTATGGTCTTTTCCAGCAGATTAAAACAAACGTTTGATACATAATTACAATTATAGTCCTAAAATCATATATCAAATTTCAAATATTTACCTACTTCTGAAATTACGTACTGACAGACAGTCGACCCTTTAAGGGAATAAGTTTCAAATTTGATACAACGCTACACTTTAGATGGTAAATCTGTTATCGAACTTTATGCATCTAGTTCTCTTCAATTTTAGCTATCACATTCATATCCATTCCATAACCTTGCTCCAAATGGATTTTGTTCAAAATTTGATAGAAATCTTCAAATTTAGCATCAAGTCCATATACCAAATTTCATGCATTTAATCAAGGCGTTTTTTAACTATCTTTATCGCAGGCAGGTGGACATACATTTTCCAAAAAATGAAAAAAAATTCCAAATTTTTTTTTTCGAATTCAGAGAGATTTAAAACATGGTGAAGGTCAATGCAAAGTTTTCTTAAATCAGTTGTGGAAGTCAGTTTTATACAAAGCCTTACACAATAAAATCTATGGCATTGAATAAAAAAAACACTAGTGTGTAATAAATTTTTCGTGATATAACAGTTTATTTACCTGCACTGATAGATTGTCAATCTGTTATTTGCAAACATTCTACGTCACTGCAAAGTGATTCGGTCTTTTTTCTAATACATGTAAAAAGTCGTGTCAAAAAAGAGTATACATGAAGAAAAAAACAACGTTTTAAAAGAGTTTTTTAATCGAATTAAAAAAAGACAATTAAAATCAAAATAGGAAAATTGGCTGTTTCGATTTTTTTAAAAAAATTCGTTTGATTAACCGATGCATAAACAAACCAAGTACGAATTCGGGACACAGTCTCGATTAGTGCTTGATAGCCCATGTTGTTTTTATCGAAAAAACGTGAAAAAGTGCGACGTTACGTACATTGGAATGTGTACACGCTACTCGAGATTGGGTTTTTAAAAAATAAAGGAGTAAGAGGACATGTCTGGGGGAATTTGCGTCAAAACATCGCTTTCTCAAGACTCTCTGTCGGCTGATTAAATTTGTATTGCGTCTGGGGAAAAAGTTAAGACATCTGAATTGAAATAAACAGTCTCCGGTTTACAAAGATAAACTAGACAGCGACTCTATAAATTATTTCTGAAAAGTTTGCATTCGCCTTTAATTTAAGAAATAATTACTGAAAGAATCATGAAATATTAATAATAACAGATTAAGTGCAAAATTAGGACCAACATGATTATTTGATGATTAATGCCCAAGATAAAAACTATCGCATTAAAAAAAAGACTTTAAAAATCTACAGACATAAATCTTATGTTAATATAAAATGATAGCATTTACAAATCATAATAAATTATGAAATTTTAGTAGCTTCGTTCTAAAATCCCACTGTGGAAATGTCACAAATATAAAGCTTGTACGCATTTAAAAATATTAATATATTTTACAAAGAATCAATGTTGTTAAATCGATCTCAAGATCCCGTTTGCAGAAATTAAAAATTACTTGGACTATTATTATATTAACAGAAGAATGAACTGAATTATTGAACAAAATCACAGTTTCAAATCACTGCCAAATATTACGATAAAACGTGAACCTTCCACGCTAGATCAAGTTTAATAACAATACATCAATTCAAATGCGACTCGGTAACTAATTTGAGATTCTGTTGCCGTGAAAAGTTTCAAAAAACATTATTAATACAACATATTTAAATTTCAGAGACATTCTCTAATCATAGTTGGAAAAATTTTTCGGTTATTTTATTTAAACAACCAGAAATAACGAGCGAAAAAAATAATGAAAATCAAGAAGATAAAAGTGTCATTCCAGAGAAAAAGAATATAAGCAATTTTAAAGGAATGGCAGTTGAAACAAAGGACGAATGGTCAAGAGTAACCATTCATAATCTCCAATCATCCAACCAGTAGCATCTGAATGGCCAAAAGAAGTGGATTGACCGCCAACGGTCATTTGGGGGAACTTTCAAGGTTTCTTTTTATTGTCTTACACCCTCAAAGGTCCACAAAGGTCCCCTAATGCCGATGCTTCCAGATTGTAATCGGATGGGTTAATGACTACAATGCTCCACCAACTGGAGAGAAAACAATGCAAAGGCCGGTATTGCACAACCCCCCTTCTGCTGCTTAGCACAGAATACTTAATGAACGACATGGGCCTGATTGTAGGCGTCCTTTGCTGTTCACTTTCGCTGACTTTGGCACGCGATTTTGCAAAAGGTTATCTATTATCTATTATGAGTTCTGTGACGAAAGGGGTGCTCTTTGTCTTTCTTACAAGGGCAAACGTATAAAGTCATCTCTCGCATTCGAATGAAGAGGGGGAGGGAGAGAAATTATTCGAAAACAACGCGATGTGGGCAATCGGTATTTATTCACTTGATGCAATCCACGGTTGCAGGTGGTTTTCTGGGCAAAAATATGGCTGTCGTCGTCACAGTTTGTTGGGAAACCACTGAAAGTTGAGTGAACTTATTCAAACGAAAATGCGATGCAATGTTGGAACTACTTAAAATTGATTTACGAAAGAAAACTTGTACGTTTTCGGAAACAAGACAAGTGATTTTAATGTTAATACTACTTGTGTGGACCAGATTAAAAAGCATTTTAGAGAATGATGTGCAATTTCAATATCCTTAAGATGTAAACAGTTTAAACACCCTTTTGTTGAAATTGTGTGTCAAAAATTGTGCTTAGTGTGCCAAAAGTAATTTTAAAAATATATTTAATGATGTATATCACAAGATAAATTTCAAACAAAGAATTTTTTTCACTCAAAAAAGCCAATTCTCCCTTTTAAAAAATGCCGATGTAGCTTTACATTATTCATCATATTTTTAGAATTTATTCAATTCTGCGAATGAAAAAAAGCGTACGTATGCGTATGTGTATTAACATATATACATCAGATCGTTTGATCTAGAGCTAACAAAGCTGATACAAAAATATTGTAAAATGGAAATGTACATCTCGGTGGGATTGTATGCGTAAGAGTAAGAAATTTTAATCAATTAAAAATGAAACATGTTGATGTTTTGCAGCGATAACTTATGTTAAATATTGTTGAAAATTTTTTTTATTTTTGCTCCATTTTAAGACGCAAGGAAAGGATGTCTTTTAATTATGCTAGTTTAGTTATCATGTAATTATTTCCCAGATTCTAACAATTAAAAAAAATTACATTATGTTCAACACCAATCTTCTTTATTTCATTCATTATTTAATTGTGTAAATTTTTTTTAGTTATTATTGAAAATTGAGGGAGAAAAATTTGGCTTATATCTTAATAGTTTATACAAGGAATCAGAAAGTGAAATTACATTACCACAAAAAGTCGCATGCAATTCAAAATAGATTATCCAGATACTTCAGTTTTTAATGTAGGTACTAGACTCCATTTAAAAGATTACATACTCATAAATAGAACAAGAGTAAGTTTATTGTAATAACACGTTTTCATTAATTGAACTTATTATCATAATTGCTTAAGGAATTGCGAATATCAAGTTTTACATAAGAGGTACAGTTCAATCAATACTCTCGGGAAGCCATATGGGTCGTCAAAGGCGGCTATAAGAGAAATATCATTGAGTGAATCGAACCACAGCAATCATTCTTTGATATCAAAGAGCAATTATACATTTTAACGCTTCAGCTAAGTTAAGTCCACCAAATAAATACAAGTATTAATAAAAAGAAGAAAAAAAACTCGTGTTTCCAAAAGTGTCAAAAGATGGGATGCTTTTGGTGCGTGCAAAAGAGGAATGAAAAGTCCGGCGTCCGGCGTTTGTTTTCGTTTCACCTTCAGATGACAACAAAAGGAGATGACGTCCGTCGGTCCATTGTGTGGCGCGGGTGGAGTTTCCGTTCGTTTCACTTCGAAATTTCGCTTTCGAAGAGCTGGAGGACACACACCTCACCTTTAAATGCAATCCCTCCCTACCCCCATAAAGGCATCACAAAATAAAAGGAGTAAATATATTGACAACTGAGATAATTAGATACAAAAGGCTCGATTTTATAATAAATTAAACTCAACCATTATTGTCATTTGTAAATTGATTGACAAAGAAATGTGAATTAGTATACATTCAGAAAATAACATTAATGTTGACCAATTTATTTCATAGATATTCAAGAATTTAATTATTGAATAGATACCCTAGAATTTAACTAATAATTGAATAGATATCCTATAATTTAACTACACTAATTATTTAATAGATATCCTAGAATTTAACTAATTATTGAATAGATGTCCTATAATTCAACTATTGAATAGATATCCTAGAATTTAACTACACTAATTATTGAATAGATATCCTAGAATTTAACTACATTAATTATTGAATAGATATCCTATAAAGTTTAATTTATTGATTGTGATTTTTTAATGTAAAATTGTTGAGTAACGGAAAGGGTAATTATAGAATGGAATCACATTGAGTAATAGAATGGAATGGAATATAGTTGATAAACTTGTATAATTCTTCATATTAGAAAGTAAAGTTCGTAAAGTCAAAATAAATAACCCAATAGAAGGAAATAATACTATTGGAAATTATTATTTATTTATGGAAAATGAATGTGTAACAGTTGGCACAAGCACTGTACTGGGACGAGGTTTACATGAATAAGATATCCGAACACTTTGTCTTAACTTGCCAAAGGAAATGCTATTTTTATTCTATATTAGATTTTGATTAAATTAATGTTAAATTATACACATACTGCATTGGGGCGAGATTTAAATGAATAAGGTATCCGAATACTTTATCTGAACTTGTCATTGCGTATACTATTTTTATACTGTCTTAAGATTTTGATTAAACACTTTCAATATAAAATTGACGAACAAAATCTAGCATATTATAAATTATTTCTTGATGATGATGACGTGTCCGCTTTAAATGGATGGAAGGATGCAGTAGCTTCTGAGGGTTTGGACCCCTGGGCTCCCGAGGGGGAAGTCTGATTTCTTGCGCAAATACCACTTCTTAATTTGCCTGTTAGGAAAATTGAATCCAAGGACTAAATCAGGCTGAGATTTGTTAGAAACAGACAATCTAGGTATCCCAATAGATGCAATTATAAAGATTTTAAGGAAAAATGAAATAATATTCTTGCTTACATAACAACTTTGCTTGCAAGAAGATATCAATTCAAGTAAACCGCACAAGTTCGGGAAAAATCTGGTCATTTAATTGCAGGTCAAAGATAACTATTTCAGTCTGAACGAACAAATAATAATAATAAAAAAAATCGAACAAAACAAACCATTAGGGCAGTCTATGAAAAGGGACGGGGAAAAAGCAATAGAGCATTCTGTAAGATCGAAGCAGTCAATTTATTTCCCTTGGAAGCTGGGTTTAAATGAACTGCAGGCGTGAAAGGGGGTGTGGCGATCTGAAGACAATGAGTGCAGAGGAGTTGGGAGGTAATGAGCCACACAGCAAAATGCAACAAAAAGTTCTCCGAGAGGGATCCCCCAAGCGTGAATGCTCCTCTGAGTCACCTTCATGGAAGTTTTGTTTTTAGTTCACCCCAGTTGCTCATCAACGAAAACGATAACACGCTCTTCATTTGTGGCAACTCAACAGCAACGAGGTATAGTTACCCAAGATGGGAATCTTGGGAGGAGGGGGGGGGGAATAAAAACAGAATGTTACTGCCTTTGTATATCTTTTATAAGCTAAATATGGTGAAAAAGAGCAAAAAAAATGTCGTTCTGCGGACGCCATTTACATTTTCTAAATCCCCGATGGGACTAATGTTAAAATAATTTCATTCTGTGTCATGGGTACAGGATGTACAGCATACACGATATGATCATGGGTACCACATATGCAATACAGAATTATACTCAATACTCGTAAACAGACCATAATATCGTTTTAATTTGTAGGCTAAGAAATGAAAGAAATAATTTCACATTGAGTTAAAGATAAAGTGTTTCACAAACTGGTTGCAATTTCAGATCATATAAACAAAATAGATCCACCAAGCTGGAGGGTAAAAATCACAGTCAAAAATCAAGGGCTGATCCAGAGGCTGATTCGTTTAAAATATTCACTAAATTAATAGTCGTAATTTCTAGCAAATTGTTGCGATTAATAATAAGACCAATCACGATTTTACGCTCATCAAATTTTAATAAATAATGTACCTTTTCTTAAAATTGAAAGAGAATAATAATAAGTGACCTATCACAATTTATACTCATAAAATTTTAATATATAAGTTTCATCAGTTGGCTGACTTACATTTCATTGATTTGTCTATCTTGCATCGCATTTTGAAATTGCATAATAAATCCTCTTAGCAATTTTGGAGGCATTTAGAAATTAAAATAGATGCAAACAAAATGCTTTTTTTTTATTTAATGCAAATCAAAATTACCAATGCAGAGAGAATTTCTTAACAATTATAGTTTTTAAGGAGAGATATAAATTTTTGCAATGCTTTTAAATATTGAATAAAACTTGGTATCCATTTTGCAAAAAAATAGGCACAGCAAGTTTAATTTTTTTAAAAAAAATTATCTCTTTATTTTGAACTAATTCGTGGTGCCTCATTAAAAGAATTTTAATTCCAAAAATGAATAAAATATATCGAAGTCCTAGCACTAATTCTAACATAAAATTCACTGATTTCATAGATTCTAACATAACATTCACTGATTTCATAGATTCTAACATAACATTTACTGATTTCATAGATTCTAACATAACATTCACTGATTTCATAGAATGAACTCCACAATCACCAGTTCATAGCAGAAATTGCATCAGCCATTGACGCTGGAACCCTGGAGCTTGCCACCCACCAGTGACGTCAGCGGGTCACGTGGCCACGCGATCTCACTCTCTTCCCCTTTCTCCCTCTCGTGGCCCGTGACCTCGGAGGCCCTTTTCCAGGGATTCGTTGCAGTCAGTCGTGAAAGCACTGATTCGCTTTTTCTCCCCCTGCTCCGCAAAGTAATCAGGGGGACTCGATGCATCTTTTTTTTCCTTCTTTTTTTCTTTCTCTTGGTGGCATCATTGCTAAACGTTAAGGAACTTTACAAGCGCCATCTGATGTTCTGGATGTTAAAAAATGAATCATGCATTTATCAATCAGCAGAATAATTTTTTTATTTAGAGCCAAATAATAAAAATGTAATAATAATACTATTTTTATTAAATTTATCAAGATTCTTTTTTTCTGTCTCTTCTTCGCTTGGTGCCCTCATCACTAAACATAAGGGCACTGTAAACACCATCTGATCAGGGATTAACTAAGGCAAGTATATACGGGGCAGTTGCCCCCACATAAGTGAGGGCCCCCAAATTGAATAAAAATTTTATTTTATGTTTCCTTCTTTAATGAATGTTCTTCATTACTAAAGCAGTAAAGCTGAGGGGCCCCAAAGAAGTTTTTGCCCCGGGCCCTATCTAGGCTAAGTCGGACCCTACATCTGATGTTAATGATGGAATTATTTGTATATTCATCAGCGAGTACAATATTTTTTTTATTATTATTTTAGTATTCGTATTGAAAATTTAATAATACTCAGGAATGTTTACATAATTTGTATTGGGTTAAATCAGAGGAAATAGATGATAATAAATCAAAGTTTTGCAAATTTGATTTAATTTTTTTTTTGTGATGAAGAAACGAATTAATGAAAAAATTATTCATCATCTATATAAAAAATAGTATAATTGATCAAAATTTAATCGTATTTTAACAATTTCATTGAATTCATTTGGTTAATGTAAAATGTTTTATTTAAGAAACAGTAATAATAAATAGAATATATTTCAGTTATTGTGATTTTGAACAAATGTTTATGTAAATAGTTTATCGTGTTTTTAGGTATTTTTATAGTGATTAAGAACAAAAGTATAAGTAAATATTTTGTCATATTTTACATACATTCGTCATAATACATATATCGACTAAGATCGAAGCGAATAGCGATTATTATTATTTTTCTATGGTAAAGAAATGGATTACGAAAAAAATTATTCATTAGTCACATACTTAACTATATATTTCATTATTGATAGAAATTTAACTTTTATAATTTCACTTAATTTGTTGATTAGGGAAAAACGTTTTATTTAAGAAACAGTAAGGGAAAAAATAATGTACAAAAAATCTATCATATTTCATTTATAGTGATTCTGAACAAAAGTTTCTGCAAATAGTTCGACATGTTTTTACATATAGTTACAATGATTCTAAACAAAAGTTTTTGTAAATAGTTTGTTATGTTTTAAAATATATTCGTCGTGACATGAATATCGAATCGAATATCAACTATTATTTTTAAGTAAATAAAAGTTTTCTTAAATCTAGAATGTAATTAATGTAAGTAAATATAAAAATGGAGACTTTTTAATGAACTTAAAATACATATGAAACAAAAAATAACAACTGTTAAAAAGTTTACATAATCTAAGCCTGGACTAACTTTAAAAAAAGATTCATTATTTTTATTTAAAACCCACTCATGATTTGGAATTTTATTCCAGACAGTTTAATTCCTTAATTTTCTTATCGCCATTTTACTCCAATAAATTAGAAATAAATCATTTAATTAGTCGGATGACTTCTGATTGATTTATGAAATGCTCTCTGTTTACTTTTGCATTTAAAAAAAAAGATAAACAACCCCCAAATGCCTATCACTTTAAGATCAAATGCAGACGATGATTCTCGGTGATAACTGACATATATGTCTTAGCTCTCAATCACAGATAAAAAAATAGTCAGTGATTTGGAATCACTGAAAAAAATTGGTGATTGGTTTGAATCCGAACAGCTTTATTCCGCGCGAACAAGAACGAACAGGAGTTTTATCTGAGTTTGCAGCGTATTTTTTTAAATTCATTTCATTTCATTTTTTTATTCAAGGATTATTAGCGAATAAATATGAGTCAGGGGCATTTCTTTGATAAGGGCGAGATTTATACATGATTCAGTCAGTGTCTTTGCATAGGCGCGCAAGGTGACGTGGGTTGTCATGGTAACCGATGTGATGTCACGAGAGAAAAGTTTCATTTTTCCGGGTATTTTTGTGCCGTTGCGTGAAGAGTCGTTTCTTCGGGAAAAATTGTGTCACGAGGTCTCCGTGCAGAAACACGAAAAGGAAATATGTAGACGGTAGATGAAAATTCACAAATAGGGAAAGAGTGGAAAAGAACTTTTTATAGCGTTTCTGTGATACTTAGGACTGATTTGGCGGGATAAAGCTCTAAAACAAATGCTTCCGCCAATGTCTGATATTTAGACATTCTGTAGAATCATTTTTATACGAATGCATTCTTTGCAGAATGCAATATTATCGCAATCAGTATTTTGGGTTTAAGCTTATGAGATACGAATATGTAGAATATGAAAATTCACAAACAGGAAAAAATGAAAAGAACCTTTTATAGTGTTCTATGATATTTTAGCCCGATTTGGCGGGATAAAGCTCTAAAACAAATGCTAACGCCAATACCTGATATTCAGACATTCTGCAAAATCAGTCTCTTAAAAATGCATCCTTCGCAGAATGTAGAATTATCATAATCAGTATTTTGGGTTTATATAATGTTTAGTATGGGTTTGAATTCTTATAATACAAATATACAGACAAGAATATGAAAATATTTTTTAAATTATAAATAGGGAAAAATGGAAAAGAACTTTTTATAGTATTCTGATATTTTAGATTGATTTGGCGGGATTAACTTCTAAAAAGAATGCTGTTGCTAATATTTAATATTTTGCATTTTGCAGACTCATTTATATGGAAACGTATTCTTTGCAGAATGCAGTATTGCCCCAATCAATATTTTGGGTTTATATAATATTTTATATGGATTCGAGTTTATATAATACAAGTATGTTGACTAATATATAAAAATACCAGAAAATTCAAAAAAAAAAAAAAAAAAAAAAGAGAATAGATAAGAATTTCTTTTTACAATTTTCTATTTTAGATTATCTAAAACGAATATTATTTCTAACATTTGATAATCAAAAATTTTGCAGAATTATTTTCATAGGAATTCATTCTTCGGAGAAGCCATTATTACAATAGATTAAAAGGCTGTATTATGAGGGGAGGGGGTTCCATTGTTTCAAATGAAATAATCTTCAGTTCAAATTATCAAATGAGAAAACCAGCAACCAGGTTGCTTAAAATTATAGTCAATATTTTTAGAACAAAATACTATAATTTTAAAAAAAAAAATCGCTAATTTTTATATTTTATTTTTTCAATTAGTTCGAATGGTCAGTTACGAATTCCAGATTATGTCAGAGCATAAGTTTAGCATTCCATAATATTTTTCAACAGATATTAATTTCAAAATATGTGATTGTCAGATAATAACGATTTTGTCGCAATAATTTTTTTATAACTGCATAGAGGATGCGAGGTTCAAGAACTCAGCACTCATCCGTCCCACCCTTTGCTGGAACACCCCCAGAAATCTTCCAACAGAAAGAAACACTTCTCAAGAAGGAACAGGTGTTTCGCTTCACTTCCATTCAAAGCAAAACACCCTCGGGACAGAACGAACGTGTGCTGTATACCTTGGAAGCGAGGAACCAATTACCCATGGGTTCGGAGAGGGGGAGGGAGAGATAGAAAGATTAGGGGTGTTTGCATCAGAAGAGTAAATCGCTCTGATAGAAGCGAAACAGAGATGGACGTTGCCAGATCGCGTGAGCTTTGTATTCGATGTCATTTGGCACAGACAGACATTTAAAGACTTTCCTTTTCTTAAATGCGAGAACGAAGCATGATTAAACACAAATTTATGAGAAATAGAAATGATAAATTTATCAATATAGTATGCTCTTAAATATCATTACTGATTAGCAGTTATGTATATCAGTGAAAGTAGAATCCTCTTTAAAATATTATTTAAAAAATACATTTGATAACAATCACTGACGTATCATTGAAATCACGAAAATATTTTAAATACAATCGCTTAAAATGAACCCACTGTATAAATGTATATTTTTATTTAATATTGTTGTTTGCAACACATATTTCAGAGTGTAACAGCACAGAACAAAACTTTTAATTGTTTACAATAATAATTTTTTAAAAATGCATCGTTAAAACTTAAAAGTCTGAGTTATATAGCATTGGAAAATTACTTTAAAAAGCAAAAAATCTAATTGCCACATTTCTCATCAAAAAATTAGTTAAATAACCATCAAAAATGCTTAAAATAATAGCGAGTAATATACTTTCCATTTATTAATTCGTCGTATATGTTATGCACTATGTTATTAAAATAATTTTCAATTTTGCTGTAATCATCACGATAGATGAACATTTTCTAGCTCGCTGTCAATAGTATTCGATGAAATGTAATTGTTGTGAAAAATATCATAATTCGAATATACTTTCTATGAATATTTTGAATGACGGAAAGTATATAAAGTTTATCAAAAAAAGCTAGTTATAATTAAAATAATTGAAAACTGGGAAATTCAGAACCAGACATTTTGTATTAAATTTGTTAGAAAATGGCTAATACAGATAACAGAATGATTTTATATCTTTTACATCGCAAAGTAGGCTTAGTATTATAACGAAAAATAAATTAACTCTTTGAAATGATTTTTTTAATAATTATTAGCAAACCGTACAATTTTTATTATCAAATTATACCACAAGTTTAAAGTACTGAGAGTCATTAGTATTATTGTTTTGCTTTAGTTTTATTTATTATTTTAATCAATTGAAAAAATTCATTCATGTCTATCGAGCACTTTCGCCATTTTTCCTCGCCAAAATTAAAGCATGTAAAACAATTTAAAAGATGGCCATTAAAAGTGTCAAATATGGCTTGAGGTTACTCAAAGAAGACAATAAAAATCGGCGGCGCACAATGACGATAAGTCCCAGTTCCCGCCAAAAGACGAACGCCTGATCCAACATCCACTTGTTTGCGCACGACCCTGGCTGCAGACGATAAAAACAGCCATCACTCTTTACGCATACACTTCATTCACAAGCGAAGATGGATTAACAGAAAATATCTAATTTTTCGAGGCCTTTCGAACCATAAGGCTCAATTCGATGCTGCGGTTTGAAAAAAAAAAATGGCGAAAATGGAACTATATTAATTTTTTTCCGATATTAATGAAGAATGTTACAAAACACTACAGCACTCCTAATGAATTAAAAAATTATCTCATAACGTGTAACGATAATTTTATAAAAAGCTGCTTTTAGGATGCATTCTCAACACAATTAAATCACTACCACAAAAAGGAAGATCACAGAGTGAAAAATAGCGAAATGTGATAAGAACAGAAGCATAGAACATGTGAAGACAAAACTTGTTTCTTATATTCTTGTTTCCAAATCTTATGATTATGAAATCGTGCGTTAACTAACCATTCATTTTTAGGTTAAATGGTAGCAATAGCCATTCATAATATGTATAAAAAGTTTATAAGTCAAGCTTTAAGAATAAATTTGTTAATTTTTTTCCTTTTCAATCAACGTATTAAAATTACAAAACAGTATTATTTTCACTGATTTGCAAAAAAGCAATTAGCTATATTACAACTTTTAGAATGAAACCTAAAATTAATGGTTAAATTTTGAAAAGATTGAATTTTCTGAATATCTTTCAAAAGAAAATACATCTGAATCGCATACAAATATAAAAAATGCTAGATCTGCAGTTAAAAGCATTGATTTCTTAATTGAATTGATTTGGCTTAAGATTAAACAGAAATTTGGCTCTAGTACGTAATTCATTTGTTTTAGCGGCCTGTAAAGTGTTTTTGCAATCATTTAATGTTTGTTTCTTAGTTATCTAGATATATCTAGAATTAAAATATTTACTTGATAAAGCTGATAGATTCTAAAAGAACATTCATTCTACTGAATACTGAATCATGAAATCAACATATATATAAATGCTTTTCAATCAGCTTTAAAACAATTTTATCAGATGTTTTCTTTAAACAATTTTGACCTGCAATATTTCAGCCAATATAGAAAGAGAATTTGAATAATGAAACTATAATTATTAATCAACTGCCTACACTTAATTTTATTTATTTCCAATGACAAATTTTTTTATTTTATTTTAGCTGGCAACACTTTAAACGCTCAGAATTACCAAACGATAAAGAACAATTTTATTTATTTCAACTGATAAATTTTTTGATTTTATTTTAACTGGCAACACTTTAAACGTTCAGAACGATAAAGAACGGATACTCAAGCAGGCATACTGAAATTCGCTTCGTTTCAGCTAAGGATAGAAGTTTATTCGCTATGATAGCTAGCAGAAGACGCCGTGTTCCAAATCGAACGGTAAGCCTTAGAATTAAGCCTTTCGAACGTCGCGTGATTGAAACGGCGGGATTGTATGTAGTGAGAAAATGGTAGCAAGGGCACTCGTTAGGAAATTGTGGGAAGACTAATTCTAAGACGAGTAGGTCAACATTAGCAAATCAAAAGTAATTTGAATGTTATTGTTTTTTTATATACATCTAAAAATATATGTTGTGCAAATAGTTACAGAATTTAGTAGATTCTGCTATTTTCAAACAACTTGTGAGAAAATGGTAACAAGGGCACTAGTTTGGAAATTGTGGAAAGACAAATTCTAAGAAAAATAGGTCAGCATTAGCAAATCAGAAATAATTTGGATGTCATTGTTTTTTTATATACAACTAAAAATAAAAGTTATGTACAAATAGTTACAAAATTTAATACTTTATGCCATTTTCAAAACAAATCAGTGGCATTTTAAGAAAGACTTAATTTTCATAGCGATCACCGCTATAATAAAAGTTATAAAGTATTTATAACTATTACTATTTATTTTTAGTTCGGTCAACTTATATAAGCGCTTAATTCAACAAATAAAAGGTATACTAAGAAATAATAAGCTATAAAATTTATTGGATTCCTCAAGTTAAACATTTTAAAAGGTATACTATAAAACTTTTATAAATTTAATGTGTGTGTTTTTTTCTATGTAAACTACAACGTTTTATTTGTGACCTTTTATTATAAAAAATGAAACAGATTTCGAAACTAGTAATGATTCTATTTCTTCTCTTCAAAGAGAAAATAAAATCAAATTCGGATCGAATAGTATGGCAAAAAAACATAAATATTAACAAAAATAAATTTTTGAAATATAAATGAATTTTCAACGTCAAAGGATGAATACTAAATATGGTCAAAGTGAAATACTAAATATGGTCAATTCTGCTTTAATATTTTTTAATACAAAACTAGATTATGTTAATTTTATATGCATTTTGCTATGTACTACCAAATGTTTTTTATCAAAATTGACATGCTACACCTACATATTCGTCCATTTTTTTTCCAGGTATAATACATTTTTAGCAATAATATATTTTTTAAAAAGTTCAGATACCTTGCATGAAGAATTTTTTTTCTTTCTGTTTTTGCAAATAGTATGTTAGGATAAAACTTTCAAGGTCATAAATCTAGATTTTGGAAATTCGTTTATGAATGTGTTTAGTAAAAGGATATCGGCGAACTGCTTTATTGAGCGAGAGAGATTACTGTTGAAAAGTATCTTCGGAACAATTGTGTTTCGTTCGAAACTTTAGGTATTTATGCATATTTATATTAGACACTTGTGTTTTATCTCTAAAAAAATCTATAAATAACACAAGACACAAATGTATGTAGTGTGTCAGAAATTAAAATATTATTTTTACTTTTTGAAAATATTTGTGTTAAGTCTTCCAGCGTTAACTAGAAAAATTCTAGGTGGTTTTTCCATATCTATAGTTGTCTCTTATTTATATTTAAGTTATTTTTTAATCTGTTTGTTCGCATATTATTTTTTAAATAGATGAAAGTAGCATAATATTTTATTTGTTTTATGTGATCTAATAAATAGAAGTCAAAATCGAATTTCTTAGAGCATTTGATATTAAAATTTGAACCACTGAATTTTTATTTTTCAGTAATTCAGGTTTTCACTACCTAAATCTTTAAATTAAGATTAAAGCTTGAAATAAATACTTTATTATTCTTTTAAGCGCCTGATAACATTCTTTATAATTACATATATTTACAATCAGCTCAAAAAAGATAAATTTCAAAATGTCATTTCATTTTTTAAAAAGTTTTTCTACAACTGTCTCTCTCATTTTAAATACATTTTATTATGCCATCTTTACAAAATAAGACATCTCTCTCTATATTTTTTTCCTCCCCGTGTTTATGACAACTTTTTTAAGACATCTTCATTTTGTAACTCTCTTGTATTTTTTCTAAACTTATGAGAAATAGTTGAGAAGAAAAAAAATCAACGTTAATAAAATATCATCCGATAATTTTTCAATTTAAATGCTCAAAAATAAAAATAAAAATTTTTCGATGCATTATACAATTTTTTGAAGTTCAAATAATTAAATAGTAAAACTTTTATGGATAAACCTTCTGAATCAAAATATTTCAATCTTAATTTAGGTCCGAATTAGCCATAAACGTTGAGTCTTGCCAATTAGAATAATTGCATTTGGAAGAAGAACCTGAACGTTCAGATTGTAATCTCCATTCTCTAGAAAGATCTTGTAAAATGGCACAGCACACATAATATAACATCATAATGTAGTGCAAAGGATAATAGTTAGAGATAATAGTTTTAGTAGCTGTTAGTATGGAGAATAAAAAGTTGAATCTTAAAAATCACGGCTGTATTTATTAATTTTAATAACGCAAATTTAACGTGTTCCGATTTATAATTTTATGAGAACATTAAAATTCAATTTGGCGAATGAGATATACCAATTTAGCTATTTTTTAATGATTTTTATGAGTATCTTGTATATGAAACAATTAGTAGTTGTATATGAAAAATATATTATAAATATGTAGTTGTATATTATCAAATTTACTATTAACGTAACGAAGTTTAATTAACTTATGTCAAAGATGTCAATTATGGATATAAGGTTATTTTTATTATTATTTAAATAGCATTCTGACATGCAGAATTTCAAAGCAAACGATTTTTACTCATGTGTGCTGTTAAAAAAGAAGTCCCCACTTACCTGTTATTTTGGGTTGAGTTGAAGTATTGCTCCTTTTCCTTTTCGATGCCTGCATCGAACTAGAAGTAGATTGCGCAGGACTAGCCTCCGCGACCGCAATTGTTTTGTCCATCTTCGGTGCCGGGGCACTGACGGGCATCCACTGATACCGCCCCGCTAAGGGCGTTTCTGTCTGGAAATCGAAGTTCCACCTTTCCTTGTCCCTCTGCCGAATCTGATCCTCCATACGCTTCAGGAAAACGGAAGGGTCTGCCCGCTCCGTCGGATCGTTTGCGAACAACCGCCGGCACACCCCCGCCCCGGAACGAACACCTTGAACTGAATTCGTGCGCCCCATAACATCGGCGAACAGCAGCACTTGAACAGTGCACATCGCTGTCGAAAATAATATGCACAAAAAAAATAATTAACTATAACGTGCGCTAAAGCAATAAAAATAAACAGATGACTTGGTTGGGGAAATTCCACGCGACGTTAAACCGAACGTTTCGTTAATGGAGAGCAGCACACAACCTCGGCCAGAACGTTCCTGTCGTTTGGACACCCTGAGTATACGAACCCCAACCGACGAATGGCAAAGAGGAGAAGGATTTTCAAACTTCTCCACACGCTGTAACCGTTTTTATTCTTTTTTTATTTCTTCCTTCCCCCGGCTCCCTCCCTCTGCGCAGCGCTCACTTTTTGGTGATATTTTGATTTCAAGCTCCCGTTGTAGGGTTGTAGTTGGCGACAACTTGGCGAGCTCTTACGTGCAGCATATCGCCAATTAACACGAACGAGCGTAAACCCACCAAATCGTTAAATTTAAAGAACTCGCAATATGTGTGAATAATTCTTTTCATCTACTGCTATGTCTAGATAATTAAGTAAAATGAAGTTATGAATAATTTTGGTTAATAGATTGCATTCTAATTAGGTACATTTTGATCTCTTTTAATAAAATTTAACTTTTTTTAAAAATATGTATAAAGCATTTTAATTTGTTTGAAATTGATTTTCGTTGAACGTGTTCGATAAAAAAAATTGATGTCATATATAGAAAAGAAATTTCATAGTATTACAAAAATAATAAATAATAATAAAAAATAATAAATAAAATAAAATAAATAAAAATAATAAATAATAATAAAAATCCTGAAGCGTATGCATGTAGTATAATTTATATGATGTTTATACTTATTGAAATTTTTCATTGTAACTCACTATCAATCGTTACAAATTTAAAATGTATATTTTTATTAATTTAAATTTATATCATTACTAATTTGTTGTTTTATTGTAAAAACTGAGAGCAACAATGAAATATTTAATCTGAATTAAGCATTTCAATTTTTACTACTTAATTAATAAAAAGAAATTTTGTCTAATATTTTAGTATTATAATTTCTGTATGAATGAATTAATATAAATGTTCACATAAACAAGCCTAAATAACAGATTGAGAATGTAAAATTAATTGACATCTAGACTTTCTATGTATTTTAAAAGAAGAACTTGTAAGAACATTAAAATTACTTCAAAAAATCATGAAAAAATATATATAAAAAAGCTTGTCTGCGAAATTTGTGCAATAGATTTCAAACAGAAATCTTTTCATTGCTCAGTTTTATTTTTTCGTTCAAGTTTTATACAAAGGGCAAGAATTGTATCATTTAAAAAAACTCTACCGTAAATTGTATATAAATATCCTCTGAATGCTCACATTTTTGGAATTGTGTTAAGGTTTGTCTGTCAGTTTGAGTAACGTCAGTAATAGTAGAGTTTGAGTAAAGTCAGTAACTCAAAACCAAAATGGGTTACTGGCAAGAAATTTATATATGAATTTTTCATCAAATTTGCATTTTTTAAAATAATTTTAAAAAGCCAATTTGTTTGTATATTGATATCGATAGAAACAGGATAACTCAAAATACAAAATGCTAGATAGCTGAAATTTGGTATGTGTATTTATTAATAGTATTGTGAACCCGAATTAAAATTTGAGCGCAATTCATTGGAGGATTAAATATCTGTGTATCTGTATATTTGCCAGTGCGTGAATATAGTGTCTCAAAAACCAAATGGCTTAGAAAGTGGAATTTCGAATGTAGTTTTCTGGCCATTGCAGTAATACTATATCAAATATTTGTTCCAACCAGGAGAACTGATGAAACCTAAAATGAATACTCGATTTTCTTGTTTGTTGTGAAACACAAAACATGCCTATATACGAAAATAGCTCAGAACACCCTCTTATTTAATCCTATTATGAGATAAATTCATTGTTTTTGTCTTAAGAATAATTGCTGATTTATTATATCTACACGCTCTCTATTTGAATTTTCTTCTCATTTGCAAGCATTCGATGCATTTTTGTTTCCTAATTGAATTGTTTAAGTGTCAATAACTGAACAAATGCACTTAAATATCTTTATTGCGAAAAGACGTATTTCACACTCTTTTCTTAAGAATTTTTAAAAATTAATTGCACTTTGCATTATGATTAACTGATTGGTTTGACAAATTATATTAAAACTTTTAAGCCACATAATGAGAATGGTAGTTTAGTTGTGAATTATTGCCAAAACCGGAGTTTTGCCATATGATAAATAGCACCCTAAATATAGCGTCTTTCCATTTCTCATGCTTTCACACCACTCCAGCAAGATATCAGAACACCTCTATTCTCCCATAGAAAGTGTTAAATATCAATAATTTTCTTGCTTTAAAAGACATATTTTAAAAAATATGCACTAAAAATCATTTGAACAAGGATTAATTGCTTTTCTTTGATATCTGTTAAATATTAGTTTTTATCCAAATTGCTGGCCCATTTTAAAGTATAAAATGCTTGAACACTTTATTTATTAAGGTATAGTTTGGAAAGTGGCATATGCTCCTCTAAATGTCATTCTTGTTATTACGACTTAGATTAAAATAATGACATATGCCCCTGAGCTTTCAACTTAGGTATGCTGTTTATATATCAAATCGCAATATATTTTCTAAGTGTTTTCTACTACAGAGTGTGTCAAAAGAATTTGGTGCCAGATCACTGCTTACAGGGGCGCCATCATTATAATTGATGATGCTAAAAACTTAATAAAAAGAGCAACACATTTGTTAAACTAAACTATAACCTAAGATATGATAGTTTATTACAGAAATTTAAAAAATAAGTCGTGTTGAGCTATTGTGATAAAACCCCGAGCTGTATTAAACTTAGCGCGAAATGTTGTTAAAGTCTCTGAAATCTACTAAATTCGGATGAAATTAGTTTTATATGAGGTTTGTTCTAACTTGGAACAACTAGGATACTTGAGATTGAATTATAATTCCATTACAAAAAAAAAAAAAAAAAAAGAAAATAATTTATAAAATAATAAATAAATAAATATTAAAATAAAATAAACCGTTTTTCATCATTGGGAATAGTAGAGAATCCAAAGACCAAAATATCGAAATGAAAACAGTCTGCACCAGTTGCATTATAATGTTCTCAGTCATATCATACTTTTTGCAATTTTTTTTTGTTTGCAAAACGTATCATCTATGCGTTGAATTGCCAGTACTGTATTTGCCTGATTTTACAACCTATACATTCTCTTTTCACCCAAAACTTAGTTTAGTTTAGTTGTATTAACGCTCCATTGTAAAGCAACACTAGGGTTATTTTGGGACGTAACACGTAATTTTGAACCTCGGTGAGATGACGAGGATGACACCTGAGCTGGCATCCCCATCCCTCTCTCCTCACCTCACAACCCCAGTTTCCTAAGACTTAAAAATTCAAGTTAAAAAGACATTATTTTTGAAATAGTTCAAGCATTCAAATGGTATCTATGCAGGATTTAACGGCCATTCAAAAAAAGTATAGGAAGAGACGATTAAATATTTGTAATATTTCTATAATAAATTTATAATAAATGCATTGAGATGCTGTCATTGCATGCCAAGGAGTTTATTTTCGATAAAAAAAGCCAAAATGAACAATAATATCTCATTTCTATTTTTATTTTTCTGACACTTGTTTTAGCACATCATTTTAATTGTCTATTTCTTAGAAATGAACAATCTTATCAGCTAAGGGTTGTTGTTGTTTTTTCCGGTTGACAAGTGTCAACTGACAATATTTTTTGGCACTATGATTAATCTTAATAACAAGCATAATAAACAAAAAAGTAGATCACTTCGAAATTGTAATTAATCTGAATAGCAATTTAGAAATATGAGCAAAAGCAAGAAAAGTAACTGAATAAAAAAATCAATATTGATTTTTCTGTTTTTCAAAAATTGAAAATATTCTACTCAAATCTGAATGATTGTTTGTATCATGTGAAAGCATGGTATTGTTTTTGTTTAAAGGCTTTGATAACTTCGAAATTTACGGGCAAAAAATATTTTGCCTGCTTTTACCAGTATTGCTTTAATAGTACGTATGCTTTGACAGCAGATGTGGATTTAAAAACGAAGAACTATGATATAACTTCAACAGATGTTGAAGTACTATAACATCATAGCCTTTATTTCCTCTGAAAATCGGTTGAGCTCCAAAACTTTGTTTGCCAGCTAGAAAAATTAAAGATGAAAGTTTAAAAAATTTAAATTGTATCCATTATCGTTATATTTATAACTTATTATTATAAGTTATAAAATTATCAAAAGAATTACCATCATGATATTTTTTAAAAAAATTTCAAAAAAATTATTGTTATATATATTGTAGAGGGATAGAAACCGATAGAGAAGTCTCGTGATTGTTTCTAACCGGTTTAAATTGCTTAATGACTTTAATTATTTAAGATAATGACTTAAAAATAATAATGTTCTGACATGATAACTTGAAATTTACGATCAAAAATTTCATTATATTTTAATTTAATTTAATTAAAGTGAAATAATTATACTTTGTTTCATATTTCTTTTTTATATATTTATTTCATATATATCATTACCGCCAACCTGTTAAATTGGCGATCCCATGTCAACATCTGCGCTCATCCGATACATTTGATTCAAAGCATTGATGGAATTCATAAATGGCATAGAGTTGTGCCTCTACATAATTTGACTTTATCTGAATCATTTTCATGATCTGAATATCATATTCATCATATCTTATAAATGCTCGAATTTCCTTTCATATTTCATTAGTTCAGGTAGCATCGGTATTTTTCTTTTTCTAAAAGTTTTATCGCTACTTAATGAAACAGAATTTACCTTTGAAGGTCGCATTATCACCGTCATAATGCGTATCAATCTTCTCGCAGGTGTGGAGTTGAAGTGAAGAGCTGGGGGGGGATCCAAAAATACGTTTGTCGTTTTCGCATCTCACCATGAATCTGATAAACTGAATTCAACCCCTGAAAAAGAAATCAAACAAGTGTGTCCAACTTAAAAAAAGGCAAAATGGAGGAGGGGAGGGGGTGAAGACTGGGATAAAAGAATTTAAAATTAAAAAATATAAATTCTTATGCAAGCTAAGACAATGTTTAGTAATATAAGCTATGGTTTTAGTGAGAAGTATATATAAAAATTTAGCCGGCACCCTGGCGTAGAAGTAGTGTGTCTTCCCCATGACCTACGTGTCCCTGTTCGGGCTTGGTTGTTCTTCTGTGTTCTATCTGTAAGGTGTGTGAATGTGGTCCCCTGTAAAAAGAGGTTGTGCAAACGACTGTGATGAGTGAGTAGCTAAGTCGTACTCTTGGCCCTAGTTGGCGCTGCTTCAAAACAAGAGGCACTCATTCGGCTTAAAACTCGCTGATTCGAAGCTTGTCTATGGCAAGTGCCACTAATAACAACAACAACCTATATAAATTTGAGTGGGAAGACAAAGTTAATCTTTCTTTTTAAAAAATGCACTGAAAGTAAAGTTGGAATAATGAAAGCAGGAATTTTTGAATTTTTGAAAAGTATCCCATAATTTTGTAAGCGTTTTGTTTTTAAAAACCACAGACTGAACAATTAAAAATTTGAAATGACAAAAATTGCTAACTTGAATTCGCATGCTCATTTTTGTTAGAGAAGGTCTGGCTAACAGAACGAAAAAGGTGAAAATCGATCGCATTGCCAATTGATGACGTCATGGTATTTCTATTCAACTTAATATTATGCAAAGAGATTCAACATTCAGAATTCAAATTACTAGGGAAAGCCCAATAATGAGATATTACTATCTATGAATATATATAAAACAATGAACGAGAAGATATAACAGAGTGAGGATTAAGGAGTCAATAACCCTTTATGAAGTAAAGCAGCGTTCGCACGATACCAACCATTTCGCACAATAGAAGACTGTATGTATCACAAAAAGATCACATGACCGCAATCGTTGTTCCGATGAGACAAGTATTTGCCATTTTTCCTTACAGTCACATGATTTTTCTGAAATAAGCGTGATCTTTTATTGGACGCAACAGTTGACCTCGTGTGAACGTTGCCTGATATTTTACACTTGAACAGTAAGTGCACACATCTAATTTCCCATCTGTCCAAGATTCTTATCATTTAGAGTTATGTTTTCTTCATAGAGGCGTCTTATGAATTGCTGAATCTGTATTTCGTCCGGATTTGCAAAGGCAAATTGATTTCCTATGGTTGGCATATCATTAGCAGTGCCCCTTCGCTTAGTTTTATATATGTATATATATATATATATATATATATATATATAGATAGATAGATAGATAGATAGATAGATAGATATATTTGCAGGCTGTTTATATTTTCCACTTGTGGATGCTTTGAAATCGCTTTTTTGAAGTAACATACACAAAAAGATCAAATGAATTTTGAAAGGAAACAAATTCTCGTTTACATACGATGAGGCCACAGTAAATGCGTCTTCAGGACTAGATTCTGATTAGGTGGACTGTCTAGGATCGCTGATCTGCAAGGGGCAGTTGGTGGGTTGTTAAAAGATGTTATTACCCTAATTCTCAAATCAGTAAGCATGTAAAAAAAATCCATGAATTACTAAATATCAAGATTACATTGTATATATATGACGAAATATTAAACATATTTCTTCTTATATATATATATGTACCCAATATAATAGAGAATTTGTATGTTTATCAAGCAAAACTTCATTTTTATCTGTTATTGTTGAAATTTGAAAGACTGCTCTTCAAAGGAATAAGATGATCACTCTCAATTTTTTCTAAATAAGTTTTCGGAGCTTTCAGCTAAAAGTTTTTGAAAATATTATCTCATAAAAATGATGTTCATACTAAATTAAAACTCAAAATTGTCTTTCTAATAAGCCAATACCATCTTCGGGCAATTCGCTCCTCTAACTCCTCCTCCTCTACTCTCCTCTACACTCCTTTATACTTCAACTTCAATTAGAATTTTTATTTAATACCGAAATGCAATTTTTTTTCAATTTGATGATGAATTTCAAACTAATTCCAGTGTTGTTCCACGCCATTTAATGTATGCTATTACCAGCATTAAATTTAAAAAAAAAAAAAAGGTTTTCTTTTTATTTATGAAAAGAAAACGAAACAGAATTTCCATTTCCTCTTTTATTTCGAAGAATATATTCTTAATTCGCACATAAATTAATTTGAAATACCAAAAAATCCATATTTTGGATATGGATATCCAAAAATCTATATTCGATTTCCCAAAATCCATATTTTTCAATCTAATAATGATGAAATTTTGTGCATTATGTTGAAATAAATAAATACTTTTCATATTAATAATCATATGGTCGTGAAAGTCATTATTCTATACGAATAAACTGGGGGTCAAATACAAAAAATTAAAATGCAATTAATTAATTATTTATTGGTAATATATAGGAATATTAATTAATTTAACTGCTTGTACTATACTGTTAACTGTTGTTATTCCACACTATAGACCTTGTCAAATAACTGCTTCTAATGCTATCTATGTTATCACGATAGCTAAATGCCTTTATATGTAAATAAGAAAAACATCAACCAATAGTTAGTTTTTCAAAATCTTAATTGTTATTGTTAATTTGATAATTTTTAACAACGTACCTTTAAAAAATATAAAAAAAATAGAAATATTTATAAGTACAAAATTATTAAAACAATAAAAATTAATAATAAAAATTATTATTATTAAATTAAAATTTTGTTTTAATTTTCAGTGAAAGCACGATTTAGCAGTACAGGGCCCCCATAAAGTAAGGCAATAACATTGCTAAAAGCGAAATTAGGTCAAAGCTGTCATAAAAAGGGTTAACGCACATACCAATGAAAACCACGAATTAATTGGCGAATATCTCTTACTAGGTCACTAGATGAAAAAGAACTTGTAACACTAAGCTGTCGAAGGGGGCGTAGCTCAGATGGTAGAGCGCTCGCTTAGCATGCGAGAGGTACCGGGATCGATACCCGGCGCCTCCAGTTTTGTTCTTTTGTAGTTCGTGTAAATCTGCTATAAGAAAATAAAGTGACGAGTAACTGCCAGCAGGGGGCGTAGCTCAGATGGTAGAGCTCTCGCTTAGTATGCGAGAGGTACCGGGATAGATACTCTGAGCTCCTTTTTAGAATCTCGAAAGGAGTAAACATAATTTTCTCTGAAGTATTTACGTTTATGATGAATCGGCCATGTGACCTTGGAAATGGTGGCTAATGGATCAAGTTATTTAAATTGCGGAATAAGCAGAGAAAATTATCTATTACAAAATATTAAAACTTTTAAACTTTTGAAAAAATTAAACCCATAAAAAGTGCAATAAGAAGTTAATAAACAAATATATGCTATTTTTTTTTTTTAAATAATTATTTATAGATTATAAGAAGCAGAAAAAAGAGACACTTTAAAAGAAAAACATTTTTTTTTTCAACAAGTAAAACAACAACTTGTAAGCCGGAAAAGCTATTATTTAATTAAACATATTTGTATTTGTGGAATCCCTACTTTTAATTAAAAAAATTTCAAAAGTATTTCAGTATTGATATGCCCTTTTTTGGTATTATTTTGGGGATAATCCACAATATCCTTAGTCACTTGATTCCGTGGATCTTCCCCAGACGATAACATTATGATCTTCTAAAAATTTACAAGTTTTAAAGTTTTATTAGTGCAAAGAAATCCATTTTCAATTTTTTTTTATTTCCGTATCTATTTTAAATTTCAATAATTCGAAAATACAAAAATCGAAGCCGGTGAAATTTGTCATATTGATTTGTCGTCAAATATCTAACCCTTCCTTCCTCCATTTATTTGACTTTTCGTTCTATTCGTCTATTCATGTATGTATGAAGGCTTGATGAATTAAAGTTGGACTGTACTCCGAAACTACAGATGATTCTTAAGTTTTTATATACAATCAGTTGAAATTTAGGTCCTCTGTATTAACACCCCTTTGTAAAGCAGAACCTAATAATTCCGAGCAGCGTTCAGACAACGAGAGAGATATTCAGGTCGGTTCTCCCCTCTTTAAACTTCGGTATTACGACAGCAGGAAGACGTTTGACCCAAAAGATTTAAACACATACCAAACTCGCTTACAAGACGGTTCTTTGGTGAAATCGCGTCTCGAACCTGCAATCTTTCGGTTTCATTCCCAACACCACCGCGGTCATCAACTGTTGAATGGAAAAAGAAGTCCATATCCCATTCTCTTCTAAGTCAAACGAAGCTAAATACGAAAAATGGCGTATTATGTAAGTATAAGAGAAAGAAGGAACAAAACATTTCCGAGTTTTTCTCATTTATTTCCCTTATTATAAAAATATAATGTACTTCAATAAACGAAGATAATATTTTCTAAAAACCTCTCATGATTCTAAGTTGATTCCAGAAACGTTTATAAAAACATTTCACATCATTCAGCCCGCTTTCTTTCGAATTCAGTTTCAAATATGATCGGTATTTTAGAGGGTTAATGAGTGGGAAATTTCACTACGTGAATAAGCTCTCTCACTGAACGATAAGCTTCAAAGAAGTGGAGATTTAAAAGAGCGATATGGATATGAATTCATTTGGAATAAAACGAACGGGAAATACAGGTTTCTGATAAGGTTAGAAGATTGTTAATAGTATTTAGCATAGTAGCAATTGCATTAAATGGTGTTTTCTGCATTTTAAATGGTTTTAATGTAGATTTTTTTGCGACTCGAGGTGAATGAGTCGCTAAAGACAAAATCATAGCTGAACGGCGATGAGTGAGACAATTATGAGAAGAAATTTATTTGTTCGTATAAGGTGTATGCAGAGATAAAATGCTGTAATTGGCAGAGAAATGATAAACATTATAACTCAAAAATGTGGCTGTTTTAATGGATATATTTTAGCAGAAGATATTATCCTTAAAATTATATATATATATATATATATA
>JAOUZG010038877.1:298684-320752 GCA_026289955.1 Argiope argentata | reverse complement strand
TATATATATATATATAATAGAGAGAGAGAGAGAGAGAGAGAGAGAGAGAGATGAATAAGACATAGTGGAATATAGATGAATAAAAAACAGAAGAAACAAGAGAAAAAATATGTAAGTGAAAAAGGAGAAATCCGGCCTGATGACTTTCTCAAGGGTCACCATCAGGCAAGGATTCCAATAAAAAGTTGAATTTTTTTTCTATAAAAAGTTAGACTATTGTCTAAAAAATTAACTCTTCTATGACCCGAAAAATTCCAAATTTCAAAGTAAAAGAGAGGCATCAATTTTTTAAAAGGTCATAGAAGAGTATACGCGCTCTCATAATACATTTGTGTATCTTTCTAATTAATAATGAAAATGGCTTGTCATATACCTCTTGTTCTATAAAATTTGTTATATACCTCTTTATAAAAAATTTAAAAAATTGTTTATATTATATTTTTTTTTTTTTATATATATATATATATATATATATATATGTGTATATATATATATATATATATATATATATATAATTTTACGCAACATCCAACAAGTATAACAATATGGTGAGGTCGGATGTCCTTTTTTTCGGCATAGATTTGCATCGCTGTTTAAAATCAGACGTAAACAAAGAAATATATCTCTTTTACATACTACAGCTCTTGCTATTTGCACGTAAGCAGTTTCAAGTTTTTGCGTATGCGCGAATAAGTTAAAATCGCAATTATAAAACTCCCCTTTTTATTTTGATACTATTTTAATGAACTAAAACCTTCCATAATATATTTTCTACAAAATGGTACAAATCTTTAAAATATCCGTTAACTATTTCACAAATTTTAGGAGTTTATACATACAGACGCTTTCAGTAGACTTCATTTTATGCTATGTGTAGATATTAAACTTTAGACATGTACATATAAATATGATTATCTAAAGATATACTACAATAAGTATATACATAATTTCATATATGCCCTTAATACCAATATTGTAAATCTGTAACAAATTTTATATCACATCAGTCAACCAATGCGAGTGGTCTGCCCAAATTTTTATAGCATGTTCTCTAATAAATTTGTCATATCAGTCATTATACATCTCAGTAATCAGTCATTATACATCTCAGGTACGTAATTTAGACCTGGAACTGAGAACGAGAACCTCTGACCCAGTACCCCCAATGATATTCCTCTCCATATGGAGGACTTTGCGACCCCGAACAGATTTAACGAGTGCCGATCGCCATACACTCGGGGAATCTTTTGGTCGGTGAGCTTCGAACCCATAGCCTAAGGAGTACGAGTCCAACGCTCTACCAACCAGGCCATCCCGGTCAGAAATTTTCACGTGAGTATGAAGCATGCGAGTTCAATTCATGCGAAAATCATTCATTTATCAATAAACCGTTTATATTCATTGTAATTATTTTATAAAAAAAACTAAAATAAAATTGTTCTTTGTTAACCTAAGTAAGAATTGACTTTATTTATTTATTTTTTGTTTCACCTGTTCGTTTTAAAATATAAGACAGCTTAGATGATTGCAAGGGAGAGAGAAAAAAAGCCCACCGCTGCGTTAAAAATAAAATGACTTGTTTTCTGAATAATGATCTCACAAAGCGGCCGAAAAACAAAAGCAAAACATTTGTTAAACGAATAATTGGAAGGAACTTTCCTCTCATCGAGTGATTTGAAAAGCGGCTCGATTACAATGGCAGGAAACGGGAGCCAATCAAAAGGTGCCGACGCCGATGGAAAAGAGCGCTCTTTAACCAAATTTGCCTAGGCCGTAAAAACGACTAATATGACCAGAAGGAGTGAAAGGTAGGAAAACCAAAAGATGTTCGGAGGGGGGATTGTTTTTTTGCAGACAATAGGGATGGGCATGACGTTCTGATTCATAACGGTGGTCGTGCCTTATTGCTTAATGGTATCTTCACTTTTTTTTTCGCATTGTCTTCCAAAATATACTGAAGGTTTTCCACGGAACTGCTCCATTAGTAGCATTTCGCTTCTGTTTTGAAATTGGTTTTGCGGAGCCATTAACGTGAGCTACTTTTCTTCATATTCCGTGTCCGTTTTCGTAGCAGTTGGCTGACTTAATAAAATCATTTTTCCCGTTAATTGGGTGAGCGAAAACGTGTTTGTACCGGATGTGAAATGAATGAAATTTAAAGCGCATCGTAAATTATACAATCCATGCAGAAATTTTGATTTTTGTACTTATACCAAGCATGATTAAATCTTGAACCACAACAAACATCTTTATGACCAGCAAGTATTAAAAACACAAATTTTACTGAAATTTTGTAGTTTGATTTCCAAATTTCATAATTATACACGATTACTAATAACGACTCACAATGACAGAATGACAGTAGCAGAGAATATTTTAACAAATGATGATGAAATTGTGCCATTTATATCGTTAGCTTTCTACTATTGTTCTGTTTGGAAAAACTTTTGTAAAATAATGCTAATCATTCGACTAGCATTCTACTGGTGTTGCATTTAAAAGTATTTATCACCGATAATAAAATAATACTAACCATGCCATTATAATTCTACTGCTTTTGCATTTGAAAATATTTATCATCGATGATAAAATAATACTAAACATAGCAATTATCATTTTATTGCTGTTGCTCTAAGATAATTACCAATTATATGTACTAACTAGTTCTTACTTAACTTTGCCCCTGCGGCGTAGATTTAAATTGATAATTGACACAACAAATTGCTCCATTTCTCTTCAGAAAAGCTGTATTTAAATGAAAATGGCAGCATTACTAACTTGATGCCATTCGTTGTTTAAGTTGATGCCATTCGTTTTGATGTCATTCGTTGCTTGATGCTTAAGTTTATTTTAAAATAAGCAAGTGTTGGTTGTTCTGAAACTTTCTCTTTTCTTTTTCGGGAAAATCTAATAGAATACCTTTTTCACTTTCATTTATACGTTGTATACAGTAAAAAAAAAGTTTTAAAAAATTTCGAATTCGGAACTTTTGAAGAATTTACGTGTTTTACACCTCTCTGAGTTCACACATTTCTATAAAATATCCGTCCGTCTGTCTGTTTAGTTATATTAACGTCCCGTTATAAGGCAACACTAGTTCTATTTTGGGATGGATCTCATAATTTTGAACCACGATCAGATGACGAAGACGACACCTGAGTCGGCATTCCCCTCCCCTCTCCACAACACACCACAGCATCGATAGGCCGTTTGCCCTGACAGTTTTGACGTGCACCAGATCCTCTTATACGAAAGTTCTTCAGTGGAATCAGGTCTCAAATTTGTAACCTTACGGCTCGTGAGACGAGACCTTACCACCAATTACCGTGGCCCAACACCTATGGCAGGACGCCGGCCATCTGTCCGTGATGAAGATAACTCAAAAAAGCTTTGAGCTAGATGGATGAAATTTATTATAGGAATTTAAAACCAAATTTATAGGGGTTTTTTTTCTTCAAATTTTAAACAGAATTTATGCAAAGAAAATATATGTCTTATTGTTCGAGTATAGTTTAATACGATAGTATAGTTAATGCGTATAGTTTTATACGAAACGATGAGAATTAGGTAGATAAAATTCTATACACATATTTAACATATATATATATATATATATATATATATATATATTTAACATGAACAATGCAGACACCTATCAAATTTTAAACCAAATCCGACAACGGGTTAACTGTCTTCTGAACTGTATTCTCAGAAACATGCAAACACGATAACTCAAAAATGCAATGACTTTGTAAAATGTGACATGGAATTTTGGGGCCTAAAAATGCAGTTTTGTGCCATAATTTTTATTTCAATCGGTCGTTAAAAACAGTCTCAAAGAAAAATTCGATTTTTGGATACTATTAAGAATTAATCGCAAGAAAATTCGCCAAACATGACATTATAGTTCTGGTAAAAATGCTAAAATAACTCCGAAAGTTAATTTCGTAATACTTTACGCCAATTGCATGGAAGAGATTTTCCAGTATAACACCTTTTTTAGAGAGCAGGCAACAGTTTTAAGATCAAACTTTCTGTTTTTTAGGGGTGAAGGGGGGGGTTGGACTAATTTTACCCAAAATAAGAAACTGAATTATGATTTTAACCAGTTAACTGGATATGGCGAAATGTTTACTCATATGCGAAGCGTTATCACAATGGGCACGACGATATTTCTCGTCATGGAAATTTGCTGCAATATTTTGAACGCAAAAAAGTCCCCATTGTGAAACGAGCTTAACAAAATTTTATTCTTGCTGTTAACTAGTTAATACGAAAAGCAAGTATCAAATTTCACTTATTTGAATCTTCATATGTATACGCAAGTAGAAATACGACAAACAGAATAATTTAACTCAAAATTTGTTAAAAATTCACAATTTAAATACAAAATCTATTTTCCCGACTTTTCTTGATGTATTTTTTAGTTATTGTGGTTACATCCATACAAAAGCATAAACTCAAAGACATGCAACCTCTGGATGAACTTGCTTCAAAATTTAATACCTTATGTACTAAGCAGTGTATGTGTCAAATTTTAAGCATTTTGCGATTAACGTTTTCACGTTACTGTATTTATTTGCACTCGAATAGACAAACAATACGGAAGTTCCCATTAATTAATATGTTCTCGGATAGACATATAATACGGATTTTTTTAAATTAGTTTTTCTTCAGGATACTTATTTAAATCGGTTCCGTTCAAATTTTTATATAAATTTAAATTTTTGGTGTTAAAACCCCTTAAATAAAAGTTTTATTCTTGAAGTTGCAAACATTTTTAAGGTATCATTACGGTCATAATTTCGAAAATTAATTGTTTCGGCTATAGGTTGGTCTTAAATATGAAAATCAAAATTTCGATTTGAATTTTTACAAAACTTTTTTGTATAATTTTACACCAAAAAAAAAAAACTTTAATTGTTTTGAAGGAAAAAAAGTGGAGTATATCTTCTGTGTTTATTTTTGACTGTTTTTTTGACTGTCGGAGATTTCCATTTTTGTTACAAAGAAGTTTCAGTTAATACTTATAGATATTTAGAACAAACTGTATCTTGCAAGTTCAAAAAGCGACAAAATTGGAGGCGCCGGGCATCGATCCCGGTACCTCTCGCATGCTAAGCGAGCGCTCTACCATCTGAGCTACGCCCCCTTCGAACAGTAAGTGTTAATAGGTGAGGTAGTTCAAGACTGCCGCTCAAGTAACCTAGTTTTGACAAGAACGAAACTGGATCTAGGACAATCAGCTCAGAGAAGGGGAGCAAAGTAGAAAGTTTTAATTAGATAAATCGCTCGCCTTGCTGCTTTTTTAGCAGAATTTCAAGCTTTTTAATTCGAGAGAAACTTGCATTATTTTTTTCAATTCATTTCGTGATGTTGGTGCAAAATATCAGACAATATTTAGAAAGTATTACTGTTTAATTAATAATAAATCTCCTACTGTTTAATCCAACTAAATACGCGAAATTCAGCAAAAAAATTAAAATAAACAGGCTAAATTAAAGGCATCAATAAATAAACAAAAGGAAAGATATTTATTCGTTTTCTATTCTTTAAAGAAATTACGAAATATTTATCACAATCTTTGAAATAACACACTCTCCAACACTAGTTACCCAGTCATTCGTAGTACTTATTACAGATATATTTCGCATAAAGAATATCCACAAAAGATAGAATTGATCATAAAATCTCAAAATATCTTCAACTGAAATACAAAAGAAAATAACACCAATAACCGCTTCTATTTGCGCCAAATGAAACACATCCCTTTCCTTCACCCTCAAAATGTAATAGAATATCTCATTCCCATGCCAACTGATCCCAACTTTTACTACTATTGTTTTTCTCTTGGCGTAAGTTCAATAAAGCTGCTCAATATTTTAGAACTCGCTGAAATTTATAAGATAAAGTTGCACCCAGGCAGTTAAAGGGGGAGGAGGAATCCCAAGTGCACATTCCATTCTCTTCACAATATGAAAAAGCTAACCACAAAATAAATATGTGAAAATATTGAGGAGAGAATACCTGCACTTTCCCTATTTTAGGGCCTCTTGAAATTTGTAAGATAAATTTGATTTTAGACAGTCATGGGATAGAAGGAACTCAAAATACCTATTCTTTATACATTAGGAAGAAGGTATGCATAAAATAAATATACGATAACATTGAATAAGGTGAGAATACCTGCACTCGCCATGTTTTAAGACACTCGAAATTTTTATAATCAGCTTGAACATAGTCACTTGGGGGGGGAGGAGAATCCAAAATACATATTCCTCTTCCCAGTATGTTATTGTTGTTTCTAAGGCACTTGCCAATGCATCAGTGATTTTAAGTCGAAATGAGTGTCTTTTGTTTGAAGTAGCACCAACTAGGGTCAAGAGTATGACTTCAGCTAATCTATCATCACATTCGCTTGCACAATCTCTTTTTACAGAGGCCACATTCACTCGCCTTACAGAGAGAACAACCATGCCTGAAAAGGGATTCGAACCCTGGACGCCAGGGGGAGACGCGCGATCCCTATGCTGGGACGCCGGCTGTTCACAATATGAAAAAGTTAAACACAAAATAAACATACGAGAATGTCCATTGAGATGAGAATGTCAGCACTGTCTATGTTTTAGGGTCCCAAAATTTTATAAGATAATCATGATCCTAATCAGTCAAGGTCAAAACAAAACAAATAACCATTCCTTCTTTTACGTAATATACTGAAGCTAAATACAAAAGAAAACATGCGATAGTTGCCCACAATGATTTAAGCACACAGTATTAAATCGGTGAAGCGGCATGTCAGTCTTATATATATATTTTTTAAATCCACACATTTAATATAGTTAATTTGAATTTCGTCAAATTAATTCAATAAACTAATTCTGAAAAATCCATCAAATGTTCTTTGAAAAAATAAGATCTTTGGAGAATATCTTTTTTTTTGAGGTAATTATTCTTGATTGCATTACTTTTCTTTTTATATTCTTACTTAGATTTACCTACTTGTTATCTTTAACTAATTACTTAGATTCATAATTTAGAAATTGATGGGCTTTTATAAGTAATTGCAAAAACCCGTTAACATCCCAACGATTATTTCGGCAATCGTGGTCCTTGGAACGTGATGATGGGTCTTTTATTCCCACGCTCTTCGCCTACCTGCCTCCCTGCGCCCACGCCACCAAACCGCAGACGACATCGGCCGAAATCGTCTGCAACAGCCCCTGGCGTCTTTCCGTATGTGGCGGGCGTCTCCCTGCGGTCCGCCTGGCGTCACGCGGGCTTGCTCTTCAGCCGGAGCGGGGCGGAAAGGCTTGTTGACATTGACTCGGTAGAGATCGGGTGGGCTCGGATCCTATCGTTCCAATTCGGGAATATTCGTATAATTATGCCGAGTATTTAAGACTAAACATCTTTTTTGTAGAAATTTTCATCTTTTTTTGAAACCTCGAAGTATTCGTGGTTATAGCATATTATTAGTCTGGAAGCACTGCATAAATTAAGATCAATGTCATTAATTAATGTGAATTAACATAAGCTGCTGCTTTAACCTGTCATTAACATAACCATTAACAACTCCATTTATACACATTAACATCGGATTACGCAGAATTCAAAGGGTTAAATGTCTGGTTAATATATTTCTGGACCATCTGGCATGGGCGATAGATATAAATCAATTGCAAAAATGCAAATTTTTTAATGGCACTTTGAGATTAATCCTTTCCTAGAATTAACAACAAAATGCTTTTGTTTGAAATGTTTTCATGAAGTTTTTTTTTTTAAATGCTAAACAAATAGGTGAGACACCGGCTTTCTGGCCCAGAGGAAGCGCGTCTTCCTTGTGTTCTGTGAGTCCTGGGTTCGAGTCCCGGTTCGGGCATGGTTGTTCTTCTGTGTTCTATATGTGTGAGTGTGCCCCCCTGTAAAAAGGGGCCGTGCAAGCATGTGGGTGTGTGTTTCATCCTCATATGAGCTAGAAGTCAGACTTCTGCCCTCGGGTACTCAGGGTTCCATACCATTCGAAGCTACTGCGCCCCACTTTCTGTGGTAAAAAGTGGACACGACATCATGAAATAGGTGAGACTTTAAAAATAAATAAAAGTGTTTTCCTTCTAGGATATTAGAAGAATGGCAAATGAACCAGTAGAAATGGTCATTCCGAAATTCAATAATGAATTTTTTGAGTTCTCATAACATTCCCACTGATGCTCATGTACTTAAGGGGCCGCGGTGGCGTGGTGTTAAGATCTCAGATCGTGATCCGTAGGGTTCCAGGTTCGAGACCCAATTCCAACGAAAAACCGTCGTGGAAGGTGATCGGTTGCACCTTAAATCCATCAAGACCAATCGTCATCTCACTGGTGTGGCATGAAGAGGGGGTTTCCAGCTCAGGTGTCATCCTCGTCATCTGATCGCAGTTCAAAATTACGAGGTACGTCCCAACATAGCCCTAATGTTGCTTTACAGGGGGATGATAAAATAACTAATCTGAACTAGCTCATGTCTTTAAGTCAGAATTCCGTCCATGGGCTTTTTATGCTTCGTCATTTAATGAAAAAAAAGTACATATGAATCGTGAATGCCTTTTTATTAATTGATAGATACCAAAATTTGAGACGACATTGCAATTTTTGTTTTGTTGTTGTTACTAATGGCATTTGCCATGACGCAATCGGCGATTTTTAAACCAAGGATGCGTGTCTTGTTTCAAGTAGCGCCAACTAGGGCCAAGAGTACGTCTTAGCTACACACTCATCACATTCGCTTGCACAGGCCCTTTTTACAAGGGGGGGGGGGACATTCATACATTCACAAATTGTACACAGAAGAACAACCATGCCCAGATAGGAGCTTGAACCCGCCACTCTCAGATCAAGAAGAAGACGTGCTACCTCTGTGCCATGACACCGGCGTAATTTTAGAATTAAAATCACAGATCAGATTTCATTTAATCTCAGGTGTTGTGTTTTTAACTTAACGACGCCTCTACATACATACAAACAAAATTTCAACCCACTTACAGATTTCATTCAAAATTTGGTAAGAATTTACAATTTAGATGCTAATATTTTATACCAAATTTCATCCATCTGGCTCTTTACATTTTATAATTATCATATTTTCTTGTTCTCAAGTAGGCATCATATTTCCTCGGAATGGATTTCACTAAAATTTGTAGAAAATCTAATAATTTTGTGCTAATAAGATGTACCAAATTTTATCCATCTAGCTGAAAACATTTAATTAATGTATAAATAAATTAACAAGCAAATATAATTCTAAAAATAAGTTGTTGTTTTTGGTTCAAGAAAGTTAACCCTTTGCAGTCAAAAAAATAATTAAATGCAAAATTAATCACCTATTACAAAGATTTGTTTATTGCTATGAAAAATAAATATACATAATTCTTTTAAGTCGAATTTCTTTGAAAAATTAATCTACATCTCTTAACCAATATGCAGGCGTTTGTAACAATTAAATTTGAAATAAATAAATAAATAAAACGTCAAAATGATGCACAATTTTGAATGTCGATTTACACTCGACATCGGACTGCAAAAGTTTCAAATGTGGAATTCATTAAAAGTTTAAATTTTTTAACAATTACACTACTCTTTTTGTATACTTTATATATGAAAGAAAAAGGGGCATTTATTACTAAGCAATATTTTTCCCATAAATTAAAAATACAAAATTAATATAAATCTGTTGAAACCATAAAATTTTTCGAATTTTAATAAATTTTCTCTGTTTAATAAAGTTTGGAGTGCATAAGAAGTTATTCGCATTTATGGTCGCGTGGCACGCATTTGCTGATATTCTAAAATTTCTCGGTTATCTTTCTCAAACCGCATCAACTCAGATTACTCAACCATTCGATTGACCGCAAACGTTTGTGTAATGTTGCCTACAAGCAATAAAACATTAATATCCAGCAAAGAAATTTGAAACCATGTAGCAACAATTAGAAATGATATCTTTTGATACAGTTCCAACATCATAATTCTTTTTACATGTTGGTATGTAAATTAGATTATATATCATGCGTTTCGCAAAAATTGCACGAAAGCTCTACGGAGCTTGTGCTGCAAAGTTTGCAAGTATTATATTGGGTAGTAAATGCTCACTAAGAAAGTTTCTTTTTTAATTTTATTTCCATTGTTAATATTTAATTGAAATTTAAATGTTTTTTTTCTTAATAACTTTGGAATATCTTATTACATAATAACCAATTTTATATCACTTTTAATTTTTTAAAAAATTTTTTTCATTGAGATTGAGATTTTTCTTTCCAAAGTTTTCGAATCAACCTTGATTATTTAAAAATTATTCTTACTATTCAGTAGCATTTTGCATTGTTTTAATAATTGGATTTATACTTGACCATATCAATCGATATTAGTAGTATATTGCATATGGCTCTATTTCGCCTCGAACTTAAAAGGTGCTGCTACTACTAGTTCCCAATCTCTCTATGTATATCAATATTTCACTCAAATCTTCAATCATTAATAAAAAAAAAAAATTTCATCCACTCAAGTTCAAGTACATTGTTTTAACCTATTCGCTGCCAAGCCTAAATTGTATGAGGTTATTCCCATCGTCATTTCTGTTTTGAGTGTTATTGTTTATCTAAGTTTTATTATTTCAAAATAAATACACATATTTGGTCATAAATAATCATTTACATGTATAAAATTCAAACACGAGTATACTCGTTGTTGGCAATGGAATTAACCTCATACAATTTAGGCTTGGCATCGAATGGGTTAAATGAAGTAGAATTTTTGTAAAAACAATTTATTTGTAGCTTTTTTTTTCAAGTTTTTACACTTGTATATTTATGTTTGTGGCCATAAGAAGTTTCCAAGTTTGACAAGTTGTACGTTATAATATATTGAAAGTATCACGAATATATTCGTGCTGGCAACGGTTAACACCCTGCCAACCACGAGTATATTCGTGGTTGTCAGCGAATAGGTTAAACTTGTAGTGGATGACACTCGATGTCAATAGATTTTTTCTTGAAATATTGATTTCTTATTTAAATTTAATTAATTTTAATACTTTAAATAGAGCTTCAGAGTTTGCAATGAAAATCGAAATTGACAGGCAGTAGCACAAGCGCTAAAATGCGAGGATTTCAGTATTTTTCGCGTGAAGGGGAAAAATACGAGTTCAATTCTTGAGAAAGTCAACAATTTTTTGATAAATTATTGATATTAAAATTGTAGTTATTTGTTAAAAAGTAACTAAAATAAAAAAAATCATTGTTTACCTAAGTGGAAATTGACTTTTAGTTTTTTTTTTATATAACTTGTTTTATGAACAAAACGCACTTTTGTGTAACCCACACTCCAATGACAGGCTATGAAAAACGTAAACACCCATTTTCCGCATGCGATGTGTTTAAATTCTTTTTTTGTGCGTGTGCTTATGTGTATTTTTGTTAAAATTAAGAGCAAGTTATTTTTTAAATGAAATTAAATAAGATTAAGATACAATGTTTCGACTGGATACAATGTCCGAATTTTCTGAAATTTCTTTATGATAAAAGTATCATCAAAGGAATTGTTTTTTATAATTCAGTTTTCTTTTAACTATTTGAAATGATTATCATTACTTAAGAATGCGGAATAAACATGCCATTATGTCACGGATACGGTGGCCTATTGGTAGAATCTCGGTTTTGTGGTCACTAGATCGTGGTAAGTCAATGACCCCACTCAACAAAAGATCCAGTGTGTATGGAAACCTAACATGGTGCAAGATGACCACAAAACGCTCTCATGTCTTTGTGACATAAAAGTTTGGGTTGAGGAGACATCGGTTAAAGCATTAGCTTCATCTCGATTACGCTGTTTTTCCTATTTCGAAATAGAGCATTGATCAACAAAGAAACAACTTGTTACGCCACAAAATGTATGTATAGTTACTGGTTAATTTCAACAATAACAAGTAAAACATCATTTATCTCGTAAAGGATTTCATCACTATAGGACTGAATATTTATTCTTGTAGGGGCTTTGCAATCTTCATAATTCTTACCACAGATTTTGAGCAATATTTTGACACCAGATCAAAAAAACCTCCTTCACTTAACTTATTGAAATGAATGATAATGATACTTGTTGAAATGAATTTGTTACAGAAAAGACATGAATGCAGTGGTCTAGAACACCCTTGTCTAAAAGGCATAAGCAGAAACTATAGAGATAGATGATAAAATATCCATTTCATTTGACTTTTTAAAATATTTTCATTGACAATTTCGAGCCACCATTTTGGATTGACCAATGGCAACTTAATTTATGTGTAGTGAAGCAGACGCAAATGGCCATCAATGTCCTTACAAAATTGATCGGGATGGAAAAACCACAATACCATTTGCATGATGGTGATTGATGGAATTGAAGTTTTATGCAGCGTTCATACGAGGCCAACTATTGGGGACAATAGAATGTCATGCCTATCTTAGAAAGATCACGTGATCTTAATGGGATTAAGTAAATAATTTTCCCGATAAGGCAACTATTTGCCATTGCTCTACTATCGGTTGCATGATATTCTTGAAGCAAGCATGGTCTTCTATTGCCCGCAATAGTTGGCCTCGTGTGAACTTTACTTTAGACTCTGCCCTTACCGGTCGTTCACGACCATTCTAAGCAAAGCGAATCCGATCATAGCAAACCAAAACAGACATGAATGTGGATATAAGTTTTTTTTGGGGGGGGGATAAAGACTGGATGTCCAACAAATCCATATTTTTACCGTCCCACGCCATTTGCAGTGGACGGATAGAGGATTGTAAATGTGAGGGGAAGATTGGGGTGTGTAGATGAGGTGGATTTGCGGTGTATTCCAGCAAGGTGTTAACTGAGAAGCTGTGACGAATAGGCTTGGTGTGGCCGTAAAAATCTCTACTGATGTGGTAAAAAACGGAAAGGCGTGGAATACCACGGCAACTATTGTGTAGCATCAAATAACCTTTAATGAATAGTCTTAGATTTTACCAATAGCCCACAAATGAGAAATGAAGAATAATATGAAAGATAAGGAACCAAACCGGCGTCCTGGTATAGGGTTAGCGCGTCTTCCCCGTGTTCTGGGCGTCCCGGTTAGGACATGATTGTTCTTCTGTGTTCTACCTGTAAGGTGTGTGAATGTGCTCCCTTGTAAAAAGGGGCTATGCAAGCGATTGTGATGAATGAATAGCTAAGTCGCATTCTTGACTCTAGCTGGCGCTACATCAAACAAGAGACGCTCATTTTGACTTAAGATCGCTGATACATCTGCAAGTATTACCATGGCAAGTGCCATCAGAAACAATAATAACAATAGGAACCAATGCTTATTGTTTTTCCATTAAAGAACAGACATTGCATAATTTATACTTTTATTTTTCCATGTTCATTCAATTTCGAATGCAATTATCGAAGTCATCTTCTTTACTATTAATTCTATTCTTAATTGAAGCTTTCAAATAAGTAATTCTTTGACGAAGAAGTATTTTCCATTGCTTTTGCAAATGTTCTATATTTAATTAATTAATTGCGGTTGCAGGAGAAAGTTCCATATTTCATGTCTGTATTTAAACTGCCTCCCTCGCTTCGTGACATCACAAAAGTCGCATGTGCCATCATCTGTTATGCGGTTTCCTAACCGCAATTTCTTTTCTTTTTTTCTCCTTTTTCCGATCCTTTCCAGCATGACCTCTAAAGATAGGTGTACTCAAAAACCCAATAAAAAGAACACTCAACTGAGTGAGGATGATCTCAGCCCACACAACAACTCATGGCACACCGTAGGAGGAGTAATTGTTCTGGGCATGTATCTTCATGCGGCTTCGTGCATTTTACGGTTTTTTATGTGTGTTTTAAAGTGTTATCTACGCTTTATTTTCGTCATAATGTTTTTGCCTTCTGTTTAGATTTGTTTGTTTTACTCGTAGATTTCTGTCCTGGAATTAGAAAATAAGGATTCCTCTTAAGTGCACTTCTCTTTCTTTTGTGTTGCACAGTTTTTTGTTTATCCTGACACATTTCATGTTCGAGAAAATGCATTTTTCTTATCATTTTTGACCTCCCTGCTTGATGAACAAGGAATGCGAAATTTTATATACATGTTTGTTACCGATTTGAAACAATATTTTTAAAAATTCAGAACACAATAATTAGTTTATTGATTAATTTTAGTTGATATTATATTTATTTGAGAGTTACCATCTGGTGGTGAGTTTAAGAATGACTGATTATAAAATTCTGTAATTTTTTTTTAACAATGCATTACAAAATATGTCTAAATATTATAAAATGATAAAAATGTTTTAAAGATTACTATTCTATAAATTTACTAAACAGAAGAAAATACTTTTTAAAAATAAAAACTGGGGATATCAAAGCAAAGTCGTAAAAGAATAAAGCGCTGAATACAGCACTGAAAAGTAATTAAGTAACAGTAAACATTTTCTTTAATTCTCGAACCTTTATTAAAAATTAAAATACATTGCAGATTTCATTAAAATTCTATTTATTCAAATTATTGTCATCAGTGTCTCGTTCTTTAGAATTCTATTCAGAATTCTGTGTTTTTGAATAGGGAGAAAGCTATTTTGTCTCTTTGAAGTAGAGCTGTTGTTGTTACTTATGGCACTTGCCTATGGACTATTTCAGTTTCTTTGAGAACTCAGGATGCTATCATTTGTAAAGAATTCGTATTATTATCTGAAGCATTAAAATTCGTCGATATGATATGTATATTATCCCATACGCAATAAAAATAATTAAAAATTACTTTATAATATTAAATGAAGCTTCAAATATAAAGCAAAAAAACTTAAAAAAACACCGAATGTCTTGCATGCATAAGATTAGATATAGATTAACTGAAAAGTACTTAAGCCAATTTGAAAGTCTCGCAATGATTTCATTATTTTTATATTAGTTGCCTTTAGCCACCAGTATGTTCACCAAGACTATCGGTCAAGTCAAATTTCAATTAAATCTATAATTCATAATTTGATATTCATGATTCCCTCAAGTGATTTCGAGTATCAAAATTGTAACCGACATTAACGCTGTGTTATTTTAATAGCCTTAAACTGGTTCTGTTTATTGCATATATTCAGGGCCTGACTCAGCTTAACTGGGGCCTGGAACAAAAACTTCATTTGTCCCCTCCCTCTCTGCTTCACTACTTCAGTGATGAAAATGAAGTACAGACTTTATTATTGAAAAAGAAGAAATCTTAAAATAAACTTTCTATTCAATTTGTGGGCTCTTTCTGATGTGGGGGCCCAGAACAGCTGCCCCTTATGCGCCTGCCTTAATCAGGCACTGTATACATTAAATTTCACAGTGGTGTTCCCTTATGTGACACTATAATGTTACTAAAAATTTAAGTGTTTGGGAGATTGCAGTTTATTTCGATTTGGAAGTTGCCTTTTGCATTAATGTCTTCTTTTTTATCTAATGCTTGCAGTCTTTTTCTTCTTCTTCTTCTTTTTTTTTTTTTTTTTGACTTTTAACAATAAAGAAAATCCTGCGCATAAATATTTGATGAGAAAATGAAAATTATTTCGATTCTTTTGCAAAAAACAAATCAAATGTAAAAAAATGCCCTTTAAGAATGTTTCTAAAACTACCCCGAATTTTAAAAAACACTTGTCCGGTAACTAAAGCACTAGCATGAAAAAGACATTTTTTAATTTTTTTTTTATAATGTCATGGAAATTAGGTTTGTTTAAATCCTGTGAGAACATGATTTTGTTGTCGTTTGGGGATTTTATCTAATTGAAGCTGTAAATCGCGTAGGCAATGTATACAGCATAAATCACAATATTCATTAACATCTTTTACTCGCATATATTTTTTTCTTGCTTTCACCAGTATTGTATTATTATTAAGCATTCTTCTTTGAAAGCAGATGCTTTTTCAAAAGGTTAACCTGCTTTTACCAGTTGTTGCTTTATTATTAATTATGCTTCGTTGACAGCAGATCCGTTTTTAAAAGGCTGACGAAGAACTATAATATCATAGCTGTTATTTCTTCTCAAAATCACTCGAGCCCCAAAACTTTGTTTGCCAGCTAGAAAAATTGAAAATGAAAGTTTAAAATATAGAGAGAGGAGGGCTCTCTATATATTCAGGCTCTATATATAAAGACTCAGGATTGTTAATTGTTTCAAACTGGTTTAAACTAGTTAATGAATTAAATTAGTTAAGACAAATAATAATGTTCACACATTATAACTTGAAATTTGCGATCGTGGATTTCATTTTCTTTTTTTTTTTAAATATTTATTTCAACATTCATATATTTAATCTTATATTTTGCATGATACTTATGCACGTTATCACGGGAAAATGTGAAAATCTATATTATGAACACTCTGCAGCCTTGTTTTAGAACGATACATTATTTCAAAACACTTAAGGAGAATAAGATTACTAGCCTCTAGGACCTTTTCCAAATGGTTACGCAGAGCAGTAGCCGACTGAAAGGTCAGGTGTCAGCCCACCTCACCCTGCAGTGAATGAGTTCAATTAATCTGACGTCGACCCCAGGCATACCCTCATTAACGAAGCGCCGTCCTCCAGATTACAGAAAATTGAATCTTCTCCAAACATTCCTCGTCAAATTGATATTGGAAGGAGACCTCGGACCACTTTTTCGCACGGTCTCAGATGAAGGCGAGATGGAGTACGAGCCGCGGTGACAACAAAAGAAGAAAAAAATGAAAAATGAATTTTGTTGATTGGGATAGCTCATTGCGGAAAATCGTTCGGGGGGAGCAGGGAGGTCTTTATTCGCCTTAGATATATTTTCCACCTGTTTCAGTTAATGATATTACTTCGTGCTTTCAGACTTAATGGAATCATTAAACAAAGTGGATAATGGATATAGAAGTGTCTAGTAATAAAGTTTTACTGAGATTGTGGGTTTTAGACTTCGGATTTTGTAAATAAACCGCCTTATTTAGCATTGCAATACCTCCCCCCTCCATTTATTAAAGAGGGAGGTAAAAAAATCGCCATCCATATTTATATATATATACTATTTTTAACTGATAAAAGCATTGCTTATTTCTTTTATTCTTAGTCACTGAAAATGCATTTTACTACTTCTGTGATATTATTATTATAACAGACTATTGCTAAATACTTAAATCGAATTTCCAAGAAAAAAGTCCTTGATGTATACTTGAAAAAATACTTTCCATAGAAGAATGATGCAAAGGAACTCTTCTCATCGATACGGTTCAGCTCTGTTACATTAATGTCTCAGTTTAAAGCAGCACTATGGCTATTTAGGGAGGAACCTCGTGATTTTGAGCCATAATCAGATGAGGATGACGGCACCTGAGCTGCACATACTTGTTCTAGCTTCCGAACCGCACAAGCGGGTGGGCGTTAATCTCCGACGAAGTTAGCATGCTCCAAATCAACGGAGGTTCATTGGCGGAGTCAGTTCTCGAGCCTTAAACCTTGCAGCTCTGAAGCCGAGACCATACTACCCGGCTGCCACGGTCCCCAAGATGAAAAATAAATATACAAACTTTGTTCTAAAGTGCTTATTAATTATTATTTTTAGTTTATAATCGCATTTTTTATGTGCAGTAACTACATGTGCATTTTGTTAATATAGTTGTTTTTCTACTATAACAGATTAATATGGAATGCTTCCGAAAAAATAAAATGGAATAAAAATTATTATGAAATACTTCGGCGAAATTCCGATGGAAATATAAATAAAAAACTGCTTGAAGAAGTATTTTCCACAAGAAAGTAAAGTAAAAGAATCCCTTACATGTGATTAAAAAAAGAACTTTGTACTTAAGTTATTATTTATTATTATTTTTAAGTGATAACTGCATCATTAATTTATTTTGTTATGTTAAATAATTATATAGGTAATTTGTAAATTCGAGTATTGTACTAATTCGTTAAGTAGAATCTATATGAGGATAAACACAAAGAAATATTGAAAAGAAATATTTTTTAAAAAAGTTTGAACACTAAAGTTGATTTAAATTGCGAGGGCTAAAATTTTTGTATGCATAACATTTCGGCAATATATATATATATATATATATATATATATATATAATATACTGGTACATTATTTAACAAAGATACGGTCTCAAATCTTTCCCTCATCTGTGTTATCATTATTATCACTATTTTTTTTACAAAAACTTTGGGTTAAAACCCCAAATCATCCTAAAATATGCAAAGTGGTCAAAAATTTAGTACTGTTAGGAGATATAAAAAATATGAATAAGAACACAGGAGAATGTTATGAGAATTGTCACATGATTGAACTTGAAGATACAGAAGAACATAAATTATAGTTTCCCAATAATAAATACAAATTCTTTAATTGATAATTTTTTATTTGCACTTGGCTAGCTGTGCACACGCCCAGTATTACATCAGCAATTTAATTAAGTTATTTACAAAAATTACAAATACGCAATTGGTATTTTGAAACACCTTGCAATTTTTAACCGCAATCAGAAGACAAGGACAACTGAACTCGCACCTTCACTCCAAATTTTGGCAATAGACAGCAATAATTCAAAGTACTTACGGCTCATAGTAACTTATTCTTCACAGCGATTCGACATCAGTTAATCCTTCCGAAAATATTCGACCTTTGACGAGCATTTGTAGTAGCGATGAGATTTTAACAATGAGGTCGATATGTCTACAACGTTAGAACTTGTAAATTTTTGTATGCTTCCTGTGACAATCGATATTAAAAATATCTAGCACTGAATTTCTTCTACAAAAAAAAAGTCAAATTCGCAGTCCATCCTAAGTAACTTGATACTAAAAAATCAGAAATTTTGCATTTTTTGAAGAAAAAAAAAAGACCTCTACGATAGAAATATAATAATTCTTATTCAAATATTCAAATATATTAATTATAATTTCTTTTAAAAAATTCAAAATCAGTCCCAAATTAAATGCAAAAGAGGGTTATCAGGATCTAATACTGTTCAGATTTGAAAACAAAATTCAGCAAAATGTGAAACTGAATTTTATTTAAGTAAGTATTTTTAAATCAAGTTTGAAAGATGATCAAAAACTGACGCATGGCATATCAGATTTTCATATTTGGAAGTACATATAAATTCCAGCCATTATAATTACTTATGAAAGGAAAATAAATTTCCAATTAGATGCAGAAATAGTAACACTCACTGCAGATCAATTTTGAAATTAGTGACTGGATATATGATTTTTCTTATTATACACGAAATTATCCCCTAGCTTTTCGGATTAACGTTTCTAATCTTGATTTCAGGTATGTATTAAGGATATTTCTTATTTTTATTTCGCTTCCTTCCGTAACAAGTTGAATTTTGTATCACCCTGTCTATTTCTCAAAATATCGTGCTGTGATAATCTATAGACAATGACAACTCAACTTGACAAAATCAATCATTGCATCACTGTTAAATGAGGCAATCTAATATTATAATAATTACATACCAATTTACAATGTAATAGCATAATATTCGAATATGAAAGTAACTCTATGAAAGAATGGTGGCCTGATAGTAAGGTCTCGACACGTCAGACGTAGGGCTTCAGGCTCGATACCCGATTCTATCGAAAAATCGTCGTATAAAGGGGTCTGTTGCATGCTAAATCTGTCAGGACCAAACATCCTCCCGGTTTTGTGGTGTGGTGTGAAGAGAGGAGTGCCAGCTCAGATGACGCCCTCTTCATCTGATCTCGATTCAAAATTACGAAGCCCTCTTGTTGCTTTACAACGGGGCTTTAATATGTCTAAAACTAAAAAGTAAAGCATGAAATAAAACATATTTTGTCTGAGTTATCAAGTTTGCTTATTCGGAACCTCAGAAGTTAATTAGTGAAATTTTTTTTAATTCTTATGAAATTCATCACTTGTTTTAAAACTAACTTCAGAACTAAAGGACTGGAGCTCTGGCATGGGCTAGCATGACTTCCCCGAGGTCTGAGCATCCCGGGTACGAGTCCCGGTTCAGGCAAGGTTGTTATTCTGTGTTCTATCTGTAAGGCATGTGAATGTCCCCACCCTCTGTAAAAAAGGGTCTATGTAAGCGAATCCGATGAGTGAGTAGCAAAAGTCGTACTCTTGGCTCAAGTTAGCGCTACTACAAAAACAAGAGACGCTGATTAGGCTTAAATCGGTGACTACACTCAGCGAGCTTGTCCATGGTAAGTGCCATAAGAAACAACAAGAACTTTTGGATTTTGGTTATGATATGTCAAATATCTTTGCCCATATTATAATAAACATTATTAACGGTCGGCTTTTTGGTACAGAGGTAGCGCGTCTTCCTCGTGTTCTGGGAGTCCCGGGTTCGAGTCCCAGTTCGGGCAGGGTTGTTCTTCTGTGTGCTTTCTGTGAGATGTGTGACTGTGCGCCCCTGTATAAAGGGGCTGTGCAAGCGACTGTGATGAGTGTGTAGCTGAAGTCGTTCTCTTGGCCCTAGTTGAAACAGGAGGCGCTTCTTCCGTCTTAAAATCTGCTGTTGTATCAGCGGTGGGCTTGTCCACGGCAAGTGCCATAAGTAACAACAACAACATAATAACATTTAGTGATACAATCATGGCAAAGACGGGATAAAAGTGATCATGCAATCGATCATTTAAAGTTATTGCAATTCTAAGCCAGTTGTCCTCGGATTAGCATTATGTGAAAATTCGTATAAAAAATATTTTGAAAGTAATTCAGCGTAGTATGCTCCGATAAAGAGATGCTTTGCTAAATTTTTGATCAATACATATTTCACGGTATGTCTCGAATCACAATACATGTTGGATTCATCGCTTTTCTAATACAATAGGCATAATTTTGCTTCAAAATCACAACGTAATAAAATAAAATTTGAATGCCGTTTTGCTATTTTATGTATTTGTATATGGTTATCTATTTTAGACCCTTAAAAATTCCTGTAAATGCTATTTAATTTGTTCTCCTTGTATTTTTATCATATGCTATAAATTTTTTCAATCATACTTATTCTAATGTGCTTTGATTTCATTGATATATATCTATAAGTATGGGAAAGTAATGTGTACATTATGCAGTGACAATATTTGCAAAATAAATCTTTTTTTAAAAACTTTTTTTGATTTAATGTGTTACCGGTTTCTGTTTCAGGTTTGTTGGCCTATTTTTATAATTACCATAAAATCATTGTAAATACTTCATATAATAACAATTGGTGTGAAATTAATGCAACAAATAAATTGTTGCTGGCGTCCTGGTACAGAGGTAGCTCGTCTTCCTCGTTATCTGGTCGTTCATGTTAGAGCGTGGTTGTTCTGAGTTCTATCTGTGAGATCTGTGAATGCCCCCCCCCCTGTAAAAAGGGGCTGTGCAAGCGAATGTAATGAATGAGTAGAAAGTGTCGTACTCTTGGTCCTAGTTGGCGCTGCTTCAAAACAAGAGTTGTTGATTAGGCCTAAATCGCTGACTACCTCAACAAGCTTGTCCATGGCAAGTGCCATTAGTAACAACAACTACAAATTGCTCTATTTCATTTGATTTTTGTCTTTCATTTCTAATCCGATTCCATATATTCGCAATTACAGTAAAGTGTAGGTTAAATAATGCAATGATGTGTATCAACTTGATAAATAAAAGTTAACTTAGATAATACATAAATAAATGTTAAATGTGACAGCATTAACAAGTAATGTTAAATTAGCATAAGAGAAGCCTAACTTCACGGTTGAGACGACTCACAATTACTCTTTTCATCCATATTAAAAACAGCCGCTGCTAGTTTGGACGTTGTAATTTCGTAAAACAATCATTTCATAACAAATAGGATTGATATTTAAGGGACTCCCTATTTCTACTCTGTACAGATCCTGGTTTCCACTCATCTGCAATATGAATATAACAAAAGAAAGTCTCCAATTTTCTTTATACATAGTACATACAATCACATTCCTATCAACAAGTTTTTAGTTCCTAAACTTCTCGGATAAATAACAAATAATAGAAATATTTTTTTTATTTCTATTTTTTTTGTCTTTTGCTTTTTATCAATATATA
>JAOUZG010038877.1:254251-298584 GCA_026289955.1 Argiope argentata | reverse complement strand
TCTCAAGAATTTTTACAATTCTAGAGAGAGAAATATTGCATGCTGATCCTAGTTTCAATTCGGGCCGTGGTAGCATGGTGGTCAGCTTTAATAACGTCCTTGTCATCTGACCGAAGTCCAAAATTAAGAGGCCTGCTCCAAAATAGCCCCAGTGTTACTTTAAAATGCGACTGAACTGAACCCAACTTCCAATCCTCAATAATAAGAATGAATGAAATGAAATCAACATCAGTAAACTTAAAAAATGGAATTAGTTGAACATTTTTTGTAGAGTTACCTTAATTCAAAGCTATGGAAATGCTCCAAATACTTGTAAGTAATTCAAACAATTTTGGTTTCTAAATTTATACATAAAATTTGAAAACTAAAAATGATATTAAGTAGTTTGAATATAAATACATTTAACAGCATAGTTTCGTTAGTAATTTTGATTTTAATTTTGGACTTAATTCTTTAAATTAGGGAATCATATATAAGTATATTTCTTTTAAAAGAAAAACGTTTTTCTAATTTTAAAATTTTTTAATGTAGTTTTACAACTGTATTCTGAAATAACTTTTGAAAACACTTCTATGCATTAAAATATATAAATTTTAATGTAGAGAAAATATTCAGAAGTATAATGCTTATATATTTTTGAATTCACTTGAATTTTTAAAATATCTGAATCAAAAATGAATATTGCAGATTATTTAAGCTTCCCATACTACAATGGACATAAGTAATAAAATCAGAATTTTAAAGATGAGTAATATATGAATTCCGGTAATTCAAATATTCGATGAAAATACAAGTAATATGAAATATGAAATGAAAATAAGCCTATTGCTTTAGAAAGTGAATCAAATTAATAGAAATTTTTTGTGTCCTCCTCAATGGTGAAAATTAACTTCTAGAAAAAGATTCTCAAATTTCAATTTCGGCTACACTTTCTTCTATCTATGACAATTCATGGTCGCCATTTAGTCATCTCCGAGTAACTAACTAAACTGTCTTATAAAGTGATGCTTTAAAAAAAATTCAAACAACCAAAAAATACGAATTAAAACTTATATAGATTCATCTAATAATTAAATATTTTAAAGTTAACATCAATGTATACAGGTTTAAGTAACTCAGAAATTCTGATTAATTAAATATTTTCACTTAGCGCCATTTGCGAAGTGAAAATTATAAGAATAAATTAAGTTGTCGCCAAGAGAGCGATATCTAGTTATATCCAGCAACCCTGATTCTGTTTTCATAAACTGTGCTGTGCTCGAGCCCCGGGCAGAGCGTCTATTTATAGCCACCAATGAGCTTCATCTGAAGCCACGCCATGATCTTCGTTGATTGGTCGGTTGTGCTGAGCCCAGGCAGAGCTGGGTGGAGAGATGACGTCATCTGGAAGCGTCTTTCAAAATCGCGCAGATTGGATTCGAAAGTGTCCGTTAAGATTTTTCTAAGACGGTTACAGTCTTATGCAATCTCTTGATAAACCGATCGCGCGTTTCTTTATATTTTTTTTTCCATTTATTTATCCATTTCTTACGCATTTGTTGATGAGTTTTTTAACGGTTTTTTCCCTCGGTATCCGTCATCGAGGGAGATATCTAAACGACGTGCTTGCTCGCTTATTTTCCACTTGTATATCTCTCTTCACAAATCTCATCCTTTTACATTTCAATTCAGAGATAAGGCAGAAAATTATAGTCCGTATTGAAATTACATAGTAATTAAATCAAAGGAAATCTTGAGTTTTAATAAATTATTTTTGCAGTCAAATTAAAGAATGGATTAAATTCGTCTGCAAAGAAACCTAGATTTATTTTGTTAGGGGGGGAAATGGCAACAGAATATTCTTTGAAAAAAGAATAAAATCAGATTAATAAATAGTATTAACAATTTTCAATTAAAATGCACTATATATGTAGGGGAAAAAACGATACCCTGTTAAGTTTTTCAATATTTTCCTTATAGGAAATAATATGTATATTCATTGTTGTGTTATATCTTCGTGAATTTATTTGTTATTTAACAACACAGAAAAAAAAAACATGAACACATATGAGAACTACACCAAAACATATTGTAATCGTATGTTAAATATGAAAGTAAAAAGGAAATTAGAAACGTATCTGAAATAAATTCCAAGTTGTCATGTGACAAGTAGTGTGATTTTCAGATAGCTTTGTGATTTTAAAATGTGACAGAATATAATGTAATAATTGTATACTTGGTTTAGGTGGACTTGCAATTAGTAAATAATTTAACATTGTCTTTATTGATAGTTTACCTCCCACCAATATTTTTTTAATCACTTTAAAATGTCAAATTAAGTAGCTAAGTAAAAACATGTTTCCATTTTTTTCCCCCAAACAACCGTTCGGCAGATTTCTTGGCTCTCCACTTACTTCAAGAAATTAGCTTTTCATATTTACTGTTTTTAACATTTTCAGTCACTCTAATATGAAACATGACAAGAATGAATTGTAATTGTTAAAAAAAATTTTACCACAATATTCAAACAAATAACGTCATCATGAATCATTCACTTCAAATCGTATCGATGAGTCACTTTTGCCTTTTATATACATTTTTAGAAATTATGTTTGTGAGCATGTTGACTCATAAACTCAACAAACAAAGCTGGTGAAATTTCGTGCGCTGTCTTTACATCATAATTGTAAATTTCTATCAACTTTTGGAGGAAATATGTTTCTGAGGAGAGTCTGTCTGTGTGCATACTAATGTGATTATTAATGCAAAGATCTAGATTAGTGAAATTTGGTATATGACTGTATCATCTGAATTGTAGATCTCTATCAAATTTCGATCAAGTATTCTTTTTTCTTTTTCCTGCATGCAGAAGAGAGTATGAATATAGATGCATATAAGGTGATGAATGTACGTATTCATCATTTTACATGCATCTGCTTCATTATATGAATGGGCATACTCATTATCTTCACCATTATATGATTGTGTGTAAGAGTATAGCATGAAATCTACTTGTAAATATGTTTTTTTTAGCACATCGCTAATCCAAGCAAAGAGTAATTAATTTTCACGATCATAGGTTTAAATCAATACTAACACGGTTTTAATTAATTAAAGATTAGGTGCTTGAGATCGGCAGCTCCGTCTCTCCTCCCCCTCCCTCAACACTATATGTAAATACATATACATATAGATATATTCCAAAGTTTTTTAATTTAACCCATATTAACGTAATTCTAATATGGTCTCTTATTTCCTGATCCAATTCCACCTTTTATATTTAATTAATGCTAACCAAGCTCTGTAAAATTGCTTCAATCAGCATTTCACACGCTCCAAGTAAGGTATAAAAATATGTGAAGATAATCAAATTCCTTAATAAAAGATACTAATATTTACTTTCCTGTCTACACATGTGCACAAATCTCTATTAGAGTCTCATAGTATAAAACCACTGGGTAAAATATTTCGCCCTTTTTTTGCTCACGCTGCAGATTGACATATTTCGTCACTTCTTTCTCGTATATATTATGCCATCTGGAATGGAATAAACCGAAGTACTAAAATTCAAAAATGTCTGATATTCAACATCGAAACTGCTTTAAAAATATGTGTTTGCATTATATTGGAAAAAGGTTGTAGCTACCACGAACACGGATTTTTATCTTCAGTTCTATGATTCCTATTTCGTTGTAAAATATTTAAAAAATCAGATATGCATTTTGAACATTTTGACCGGTCTTTTTTAAATCATTTTTGGTTCAATTGAAACCAAATCTAACACAAAGTTATTATTTTAGAAGTAATGTCACATATTGAGTCATTAAAATCAATTATTCAAATTGCATTTTTGAGCTATCGTATGAAAACACATACCGACGATAAATTTAGTCCAGATTTGATTACTATCTCTAATTCAAATTCAGCCGGTACCCTGGCGTAGGGGTAGCGAGTCTTCTCCGTGATCTGGGCGTCCCGGGCTCGTGTCCGGATGAGGGTATGGTCGTTCTTCTAGGTTCTATCTGTGAGGTGTGTGAATGTATCACCTCCCCCCCCCTGTAAAAAGGAGCTGTGCAAGCGAATGTGATGGGTGAGTAGCTAAGAAATACTCTTGGCCCTAATTGGCGCTACTTCACAAAAAAAAAAGTTCCTTTCGGCTTAAATTTCCTGAGCTGGTTCATAGCAAATGTCATTAGAAACAATAAAAACTTCAAATATTACATCAGTGCTATAAACTTTATGTATCTATGCCATTTCGTCTGTGTTTGTCTGCCTGCATACGAAAGAACAGATTGATAGACCCTCAACGCCATTATAGATTTGGTACAAAATTTAGTACAAATCTGCATTTTAAGCGTAGAATCTGTGCACAGAACTTTATTTAGCCAATTCTTTTCGTTTTGTAATTATCTTGAAAACTTATATTCGAATAGGCAGACAAACGGACTTCCTTTGAATGGATATCATGAAGAACTTATTGGTTATATACAAATGTGGAGTAAAAAGCATACACCAAATTTCATTAGTTTAGCTGAAGATATTTTTGAGTTAATGTATTCATAAACAGACATGATTCTAAAAGCGAGTGTTTAGGACTCTTAGCAAATTTCTCATATAATACCGTCTGGCTCAAAGTACCATTGTGTTGTGTGCTGCTGTTGTGATTCATGGCACTTTACAAGCCCACTGACAGTTATCTGTCCGTGATTTAAACCGAGTGAGCGTCTCTTGTTTTTCAATAGTGCCAACTAGGGCCAAGAGAACGACTTAGCTACTTCATGCGTCACATTAACTTGCACAATCCCTTTTTACGGGGGGGACATTCACACACATCACAGATAGAATACAAAAGAAGAACCATATCCGAACCGGGACTCGAACCCGGGAAGCCCAGAACATGGAGAAGACTCACTACCACTATGCGAGGTCATGCATAGTCATGAATCATCGTGTACACATACAGGAAAAACCAAAAATGAATTTTTTGGACTCGGAGAAATCTTTAACTTATAGATTCTTTGAAGTCTCGATTTTGAACTTTTTGACATTTACACTACTTTCTCTCTGTGCACTTCCTATACGAGGAAGTAAAAGGACATCTATATATGATTAACGTCACTCAATTTTCATAATTTTGCAATTAGCGCTTTCAATACAGGCATTTGTTAATTAATTTCCTTCATCCTCACGTTGATTATATACCTGATTAATATGAATAATGACATTATAAAAACTTATTTTTTATTTTATATATTTAATTAATGCAATAATAACCTTAACATTGCAATTAATATAATAAAACATATACAAATATTTTCAAGTGTTTAATATTTTTACCGATTCAAAATTAATTATTTTTTCACGATTTGTATAGAACATTCCTTCGCATTTTTCTAGTCTATATTAATTTTTGGGGGAGGGGGGGGGGGGCTTTCAGTTGAAAAAATTTAAACTTTGAAAATTATTTATAATTATTGAGAATTATTTCTTAATTTGCCTTCCTTAAACTTTCTTTGCAGGCAATTACTGCTATCAAACTCGTAGTACAATTTAAAGTGTTGATTTTTTTAAACGAGAGAAGAAAACTTCAAAAAACAGTCATAAATAATCATTGTTTTGTTAATAAGAAATTCAACATATTGATTCAAGTTGAAAAAAAAGTGGGAAAAAAATTGAAACTGTTTAATTACCGTTGTTGTGTATTTAGTAATATAATTTAGTTAGCCTTTAAGTCAGTATAAAAAAAAAGAAGTGACTTAATTAGTTGATAAACTATCAGAATTTTTATCACCGAGCTCTTTTTACAGTATTCTAATTATCAATTTTTACCCAGGCACTGGCGAGTTTATTCGTCCAGAATAAAGAATTATTGCCTTCAATTAATACGAAAGGCATACTATTTCAAATTGCATCTTTGTTATTTAATTAATGTAAATTTATTGGAAATTTAAATTTATGCGAAATAATATTTAGATTTTTAGCGTATTAAATCGAATCCAAAATCTGACAAGTTATTGTTTTTTAAAAAGATCCAGTTTTGACAACTTTTCTTGCAGTTAAGAAAGTTGCGTGATTTAGCAGAATCATCTTTTTTGAAGATGTAATTCTTTTCTTTTTTTCAGTAGTTAGATTGATTTAAGAGAAAGACATTTCAGTTTATAAAAAGAAATTAACACGACAATTTTACGACAATTCATTAAATTACAACCTATTATGAAGAGGTTTTTTCCCGTCTAACCAGCACAGAATTGAGATCTGTTCTAATTAGACGGATTGTACTTGATCTCAAATATCAAGTTCTATTTCTTGAAGTATTTTTAATACAATTATCCCACTGATAAATTTCCTATTTTATGGGTTTTTTCTATATTTAACATGATGATAAATTATCAGTTAATTTTTAAGTTGCCTGATTCTATATTCTTTATTTCAAAAAAAAAAAAGCCCTGGAAATTTGATGGAACATAATTAAAATTGTTACTTGGTAATGAGCTTGTACTCATTTACTTATCTATTTTGGTATTAGAGACTATGATTATTATTACAAATATTTGCAGTATAAATTTGCCTTCATCAAACAAATAAAGTAATATTTTTTAATAGTTGATAAAAATGCGAATAAATTCGGCATTGTAAATTTAAAATATTTTTCATACATCATAATAAAAAATGTCAATCTGTTATAAAATGTTTCAATGAATTTTCGATTATTCGGAATGTTTTTCTTGAATTTTTTTCTCCATATAATCGTTAAAATATTCATATCTATCTATTATATAAAATAATTTTATGTCAACATTGCATTTTTTTTTTCGCTTTTTGATTGGCAGATAGTGGGTCACCTGACTCATGTCATTTGAGGATTTCTTTGGTAAAATTATTTGAAATATTCCCCGAGAATTATTGTTATGACAAACCATTTATATTGTGCTTGTTGGTAAAATGGGGGAAAAAAGAAATAAAAGGACAAATAGTGCGTTAATTATCACCAAATTAACAGCAGAGGAGTTTAAAATAATATTATTTATTAGTCACTTGACATACGAATTTATTTAACTTCGTAATTAGATGACGTCCAATATTAAACATTTATTGTTATTTTAATTCCTAAAATAATGTAACGATTTCAGTAATTTTAAATGATTCTGGCATTTTAAATTACTGAATACTTTCACTTAATTACAGGTTTAAAATTAATAATTCAGTAATTCGATGCGCGTGTCAAAGACGTCATTGTATGCGAAGTGGTTAATTATACTTTCAGATATACCGTTTTTGTTAACACTATGGAAAAAAGTGTGCAAATGAAACAAAAAAATTTTATTGAACGTATATTTTCGATAAATATTTTCGTTATTGTTTTCAATTTATAAATTTAATCCATATATTTGTATTTATAGAATTACAAATTGTTAAGAGGGACCAGAAAAAAACACATGAGAAAATTATTATTGTTATTATTTTGTGCATTTGAAATCGTATACATTTTTCCAATGCTATTTAAATTCTCAGATTTACATAATTTTAAATATCATATTGCAATTGTAAATAAGCTTTCCTCTTAAGTACTATGTAGATCCTTTAAAACATGGGAAATCAAATGCTTTGAATATTCTTCTTTATACTTAATTAGGGGGAAAAAAGTAAATAATCGGTTTTTATATTTCTCGTACTTCCTCGAAACATTTTTATGTATAGTTTCATCCATTTGCGCAACATGTATTGAAGATCACTGTTGCGTGACGTCGATGTTGCATTGATATAAAAGACCAGCGAGAATAATACAAGCGTGTATTATTCAGCTAATATTACTAAGGAGTGTATTTTTCTGTAATTATTATTCTGTGTATATAATTCTATAATGCAGGCAGACACTAATACATCGAATGAAATACGAAGACAGTACCCTCACATCCCATGGCACTAAAAATTTCGTGAAGAACAAAGTAATACATAAAGTATAGACAAATAATATACTTGAGAACGGTTGTGTTTAGTCATTAAAAGTCGACAAAAAGTTGAGTTTTTGTGAAATTAATAATTTTTTTTTGCTCAATATCCTCTTTTTCTTAATAGTTTGCTTTTTTAAAAAAACTATTTTAGTTTTATTTACATATCCATTCTTTGAGAAACTATATTCATTTATATATTTGTATAATTTACATTTCAATGTTATTTTACATCGTTAAAGATCGAATTCTTTAAATGTTAAAGTTGAGTGAAATCTTCAAAGCGAAGATTTCACTCAACTTTAACATTTAACTTTAATTATAAGGCGAAGCTTGCCTTATAAATTTAAAGCTAATGCATATTTCTGTTCAAATTTAAAAAATAATTTCTCAATAAGTGTTTTCAGTACTCTAAACTGTAAATTTTTTTAAAAATGTTTCTTAAAAAGTGTCATAGTTCTTCTAATATTTGGTAATGCAAAAAAATTTTAAAAATTCACATTTTTTTTAAACATTTAATGTTCAATATTTAAAGTTGAATAGGAAAAAAAATTATTTTTCGTTCAGGTACCAGGCAATATATTTCAGAAGTTATTTGCAAAATTAGATGCAAATTATTCGATAAATATCTTTTTTAACAGCAGATTTATACCTTTTTCAAAATATTTATTTTGTGCATCGTCACATACTTTAAAGAGTATTAAGCAACAAATTATCAGATGAATAAATTCAATTAAATTATAAGTGTGGAGTATATAATGCCTGATTATCAAATGTAGAGGCAGTTTTTTTTAAATTAAAATCTGAGTTGACATGCAACGTAAACAAAAGCCTTTCAGACGTGGGTGTAGGAAACGTAGGCGTCCATCACTGTTGCCAAACCGTGGAACAATCATACAGTGTTTATTCTCTGGAATAATTAGAAGGATGATGAGAGGTTTTCCTGTGGTTATGAATATTTTTAAACAAACAGGAAATTAAATTGAAATTCTAAAAATTTGAACACAATAATATAATTTATTTTGAGGGGTGGGAGTAATCCAGGAAAATGCTCAGTAGATGCATATGAAGTATATTGAAGAAAAGTAGAACGTTATATAAAATTTTCAAGGTAATGATTCATAACTTTTTGTTATTTTGAATAAACTATTTATATCAATCTTAATGACACCTATTCAGATAATTTTTGATAGTATCATTCTTGTTTCTCTTCATTCTAAAAGGTTAATTTCAAAGTATATTTTATATGTGACGTTTATATGAGCTTTCACTGCTTTTAATGTGAATCCTTAGTTTTGAATTGATATGTTGTATCTTTTTATCTATTTCCTTTTAACTACATATTGTAGACCTAGATTAATTTGAAATTTTCGGGATCACAGGACAAATTCCAAGTGCTCAAAATTTCGAATTCAGAAAATTTCTTTTAAAAACGAATATTTTAACGTTTCAAAATGAGTAACGATATATCTTGAATGGTAAAAATATATGAATGTTAAATTTTCTCTTGTATAGTTCATATTGTTTTGAATACTACTAATATCGACTATTAATTTTTTCTCTTTGATTCTGCTAAGTAGAAATACAGTAGTTGCTACCATGAAATTTATATCATTATCTGCCAAATCTGGATGTGCCAAAAAAGAGATTAATTTAATCCCATTAAAACTTAATTATTGTAGTAAAATTAAATCCCATTAAACTTAATTATTGATTAGTGAATAAAATCTCTATTTATTTTGTAAGTTTAAAATTATGTTATACGCTTAACTGAATAAAATATTTCTAAGATGTATTTTTCCATGCTATTTATTTGTTTTGATCTGCTTATTTTTTTTATTAATTTTTCCATTGAATGAAAATAAAAAAAATAAAAAGTTTATAATTATCCCTTTTTCACGAGAAAACAAAAAAAGGAAAAAGAAGAAGGAAAAAAAGTGTGCTTTTATTATTTTATTGCAGTAGTAAAATCCGAAATCCTTTAATAAATATGAGTTGACAAAACTTTTTTTTAATAACTATGTTTAGCTTTAGTTTAATAATCATAAATAGATAAAATATTTAAGAATCTGAACTACATAAATTTCTCTATTAAATGTAATTTAGAATGTTGAAGAAACATTTATTTATTAAAATGAACTGTTTTAATTTAATTAAATTCTAATAAAATTCCTTTTTGTATGAAATATTTATCATATTTATAAAAAAATCAATCAATGATCATAAATTTTTTTAAATCATTCTAAAATTTGATTTAAAAAGGCAGAATATAGTATCATTCTTGACATTGAATAATAAGGAATATTCGTTTCTTTTTTACAAGCAATATTTTCCAAATTATAACATTCTAGTAATTTTAATTCCTTTTTCGAATAATTAAAATACAATCTTCAGTTGCCACTCAAGAAAAACTTAACATTAAAAAAAATTGCGGTAAAAACAAAAGATGTTTTTCAGGAAAGGAAAAAGAAGTTTACGAGATATTAGCTATTCTTTTTAACACAAAATCCGCATTATTTCTACCATCAAAAGTGTGCCTGTAAATTCACTATTCGTGTTGTCTGAGACAGACACAATCTTAGGTCTATGTGCAACTGAAATCAATCAGTTACAACTTGGAAAAGTAGTACTAATAAAAAGAAATACAGTATCTCATTTTGAATCGGAATTGATAGTGTATATTACTTTATGTAATCCGTTAGTAATGTAGAATTTTTCAAAGCCATTTTAAGGTTAAAAAATCCAAAACGTACACCAAATCCAAAAACAAACAATCCAAACTCAGGAATCCAAAACGTAATAGATTTAGCTGAGATGCTAGGTAAAATTACTGACCAAAGCAAAAAATAATCCTCTCTTATTGCAGAACAATAATGGCCGACGAGGTCAATGTTTCAGGCATATAAAATAGTTTTATTTGTTTCTCAGTGACCCAGGAACAAAAACATGATTATTTGCTGATAATTTTCAATTCAAAAAGAATATCTATAAAGAATATTTTTTATAAATAATTATTTTATTAAGTAATTCATAATTAATAGTCATAAACGACTTATTTTAATAAATAAAATAGTAAGATTTATAATTGAAACATATATTTAGTTTTAAAAATAATAATAGAATTTTTAAATAAAGAATCCGAATAGTATCAAAGAGAATAACCTATCTGAAACTTTTTACTTCTTTCCATCACAAAGTATCTTACAATTGTATTTTGGAATCATCTTTAGAAAGTGAAAAGTCTCCTCAGATTCCAAAATATGTCTAATTTTCATGAAAATGTTTACCTAATTGGATTTTTAAAAAATGCAAAAGCAGAGAGAAAACGGTGTTATGTTGCTCTAAAGAACTTATCTTAATATATATTAAATAATTTTAAATTTGCTTTACAATTGTTTTTTTAGAATAGTCGTATCATACCACTGACTCTTCGACCCTCCAGAAGGCACACGGATAAACCAAAAAAACTGAATGAACAAACTGCCTCAACAGCAATACTGGCAGGAACTGTGGTTGATTCCTAAGGGCCATCACCGGTCACGGTACAACCCTTCCCGTAGGAAGTACATCCCTTCATCGATGGGAGGTGTCAGATCCCCAGCTATTTGTGTACCCTTCAGGGTAGCGAGATCCTACTTCTATGCCGGAAGCATCTCATCCATATTTCGTGTTGCCCTCCCACGGGGGTAAGTTTCTTTAGAATAATATAACCATAATTTTTTCTCATCCACAACTTTCAAAGTATTAGTAATCACTACAGTGATTGTGATGACATGAATTGAAAAGAAGGCAATGAAGGTGTTAATCGAATATTGTAGTGAATATTTTTGAAATTTATTTAAAATTTTGGGTAATAAAAAATTATGGTACTATTTTACCCATTTTTCGTTTTTAATTTACGTCTTTTACATTTCTCTAATACTAAGAATCGAGAAGTATTGAGCAACTTACCTAAACCAATAGTTTGTCATCGCTTTTAATTTCTTTATCAAAAAATGAAAAAAAGTGTTTGAAAATGTGTGATAAAAATATATTAAAATCTGTAAAAGTTATTGATTATTTCTTCATACTTTAGGCTTTGTGGGTGGTTGTTTTATGCAAAATAGTTATAATACGACATACTATTTATGCATAATAGTTTTATATATATGCATAATGGTTATATGCATAATAGTTATAATTATATTAGAACATTTTTAATCCAATGTTGTTGCTTATCATCAAATTATACTGTCTATTATTCGAATTTATTTTGTTAAATACGATAAAAAAAATGTAGAAAATTCATTTTATTTTTGAACTGCAAAAATAAAATCATTCTGCTTATCTTTCCTCATGACTTCAGTGATTTTACATGAAGAAGTTTTAAACCTGAATTTACTCAGTGGATTTTATTATTGAGCATTTTTAATAAATAAATAAATAAACCGATTTCTTAAAATGTGAGATTGAAAATATTTTTAATATTTTCAAAAACTTTGAGCATCTTAGACGTGAACTGTTCTATCTACTTTAAATATAAAAATAGTATGATAAGTTTTCAAGTGTTTCATAAATGTATTGCAGGCTTAATTAAGGACAATATTATTTTTTAAATACAATAAAAACTGTAGAAAATTTTATTTTTGAACTGATTCTCTTTCCTCAAGACCTCAGTGATTGTATATGAAGAAGTTTTTAAAACTGAATTTACTCAGCGGATTTTATTATAGCTCAATTTTAATAAGTAAAAAAAAACGACTTTTAAAAATTTGATATTGAAACATTTTTAATATTTTCAAAAACTTTGAGCATCTTAGACGTGAATTGTTCTCTCTGCTTTGAAAATGTATACTGTTTTTATATTTAAAGTGCTTCATTAATATTACAGGCTTAATTAGGGACAATACTTTTTTTTAAATAATTAGAATTCCACATTATTTATGCTACCTTTATTTATTAAACTTATTTATAGATTAATTTACATATTAAATATATATTAAAATATTTTAATGTATTTTTAGCACAAAAATTTATATTTTTACTTTCCTGGATTCCTTATTTTTAGAAAGGTTTTTTAATTTGGAAATGTTTGATATTTTTTTGTCGTCTACCAAATTTGGAGAGTATTCATATTCTCTTCGAGTTTTTTAATTTATAATGTATATGATTTATAATATCATGTGTTTTTTAATAATGTATATGATTTATAATATCATGTGTGTGTTTTTATTTATAATGCAATAAATACACAAAATAATCCAAACACACAAAAACATTCTACATACTACACCACTTCTTACGATTTTATTTTATTATGAAATATATATATACTTTTTGCTTTTAATTTTTGATCTAACCGAATTTTTCTATAAATTAAAGCTAATTAAAACAATCTCTAGTGAATTATCTGATTCATTTTATTCACTGCGATTTTATCGATATTTACTCGGAATACCGAGAAAATACAGCAATCAATCAATAGAAAATCGAGAAATTTTGAGAATTCCTTTGAAATCGTTTTTCATTTAAGGTTCAAATATAAGGAATCTTGTGGGAAAATGACTAAAGAATGGGTCTGTACAGAGGACATTTCCAATGACATTTCTGTTTTCTTAACCATTTTATCATCGGTACAAATAGTTTTTAATCAGAGCACGTGAAATAAATTCGAATCGAACACCAAAGGTCGAACAGATGGAATTTTCGATCAGAATAATCAAGACTAACATGTGCAGTGCACTGACATGCTATCAGTTCACATGTGCAGAGTTCACACTAAACAAACTTCAAACTTTAAAAAGAATTTCACAGAAATTAACGTATTCGCAATTGTACAGAAACTTGTTTGTTATTCTCTTCTAATGAATTAAACATCTGAATTTTTATTCATCTAATGCTGTTAGCAATATTTTTGTTTTTATAAATTAAATTTTAAAAAACACTAATTCGAAGGTATACATTTTTGAAATGAATAAAGTGTAGATTTACTTTAATTATGTACTAAAATTAAGAAAGAATCGATAAACTGCATTTTCATTATTCGTATGTGTTATAAAAGACATAACACAAAATATTTAACAAAATACAAGGCTATTTTTGAAATTTGTAAGAATTTATATTGATTTTTTATGTTTTTTAATAAAAATTAGCAATAATTTCGAAATCTTAAATTACAATTTTGTTGTTTAAACATCTCTTAGATATAAATTTTAGGGGATATACTTATACATATTGACCAAAAACAAAGTCATTTATTTCAAATTTAATAAAATTTACCATTTAAAGATTCTCGGAAGGCCTATTTCAAATATTCAAGAACTTAAAATGTTTTTAAAAAAATTATTGTATTAATTTTTTGTGCTTTTATAAAAATTAGTAATTTAAAATTTTTAGATATTTACGAATATATAAATAAAAAAACTGGGATATAAGTTATAAAGAAGACAATATTAACCAATATTTATACATATTAATTTAAGGCAATAACATACAGTTCGAATTGAACGAGCACTTTCGTAAACAAGGGCGTGTCTAACAGAAGCATCGAATTATTGAATATTTTCACGTTAATTAAACGAAAGTATTATTTAAAAATACAAAAATCGGGAAGAAACTCTTTAATATACAAATGTTCGTTATAGTATTTAAGGAATCAAAATAACTTTAAAAAATCCCAACAAGGACATGTCATCTAATTAAGAAGTTTAATAAATTCATAAATCAAGGAGCTATACTTAACGTGTAAATATTTTAGAGAAAGCATATGATAATTGCTTGGATATTTAACTAAAAACATTTAAAAAAGGGATTCTTTGATTGATTCATATCACAAATATGAAAAGAAATTTATGTTTAAAATATGATTTTAAGTAACAATTCCTGAGTTTGAAAAAAAACTAAAACTATTTATTAGAAACACTAACATCGAAACTGTTCGTGTTTAATGCTTTCTTTTAAAAAAATTTTAACTATTGATTTATAAATCAAGAATAAGTTTTAAAAAATTCAGTTTCAAAATTTTAAAATTCATTTCTAATTTTTTTTTATGAGCACGTTTTTAATTTTGTAAATCATTCTTATAATTCTGTAAATCGAATAGAACCGAATACTATAATAAAAAATAGTTCATATTTTTAAAATTTCCCTTTTTTTTTTACTTTATCATTTATTTCGTATTTAATATTATTTATTTAAACTATTTTACATCTGGAAACAAATTTTGAAACTAAAAAATATATCGAAATGAAAATTTAATTTTTGAAGAAATGAAACAATGACAAATATTAATATGAAAATGGAATTGATCTGGAATATTTAAAACTTTAATCATAGCTGAAAAGTAGATTTTAAAATCTAATATGTTTTATGTAGACTACTTCGAGAAGTTTTAAATTTATTCATCCTCCTCCTTTTTGACGGAAAAAAATATTTGTAATTTTATCTTTCTTACAAACAGTCCGCGAATTCATTTTTATATTTTTGAATTAAAAATTAGAAAAGCAAAAAATTCTTCAATTCAGAAAGTAAAAATAATCTGAATCGACGAATGATTCTTGTAATGGAAAACAATATTTTACAGGAATTAATTTTTGAATCTTAAAAAAAGTTTTTCATCCAAATTTTTACACAAAAAATAGAATTTCACTATTTATTTTTCGATTTTTCCCCTGAATCTGCTTGAAAAATAGGAAAAATAACATTTCAAGATACAAAATGTGCACATTTAAAGAAAATAAACAAGCACAAGAAGAATTAATTTATGATAGTAGAAAAAAATTAGATCATGCGTTTCTTTCCGATATTCAAATGAAATAATTTTTTTAAAGAGGCAGTTTTCTAATCTGTTTTCGCTTAATGATTTAAGGAAAACTGACAGAATATCATGATTTCAAAATCTTCATATATTCAATGGTTTACTTTGCGACCTTATTTGAAATGAGTGCACATATTTTAACAAATTTCGGTCAAATTACATTGTACTCAAAATTAAACTTGCGTAATTCATTAAAAAAACTGCAACTATTTTTTTTCCATTTCCTTCTTAGGGAATGAAATTTCTTATCGAATTTCTTAGAACAACACAAAGTAATGTGAACATTTCCATCTGGCCGGAATTCAATTTCGTTAAAAAAAACAAGTGGATCGTGGTTGGTCTATTTTGATAAATCACGTGGCCTTTCTCGCTTGTTATTGGAGGTTTTGGCATTGCATCCTGAAACCGCAACTCCGGGGATTCAGTTTCTGCTCGACATCATTCCTTTCTTGGTGGTCACAAATTAAATAATTCACCTCTTTCCGGATCACCGTCCCAGTATGTAAATAGAGAGAAAGGAAAGTCTATACTTTTCGTATAGACTTTCTGTCTTTGCATTTAAGTAAAATTAAACGCATCTTGAAAAGATAGATTTTAGATGATTGAAAAACAAATGCATGAAAAAAATACACATTAAATAAAGATAACAAGATTAAAATGAAATCTACTGTGCATATTTCAATTACCTTGTCGGATATTATTTCTTGTACGGCCAAGCATCACAAGTTAAATTATATTTTTACTCATTTTAATGGTTTCATTGAATGAGTCACTTTAGTATAGCAAACGATTAAAAAACTTTGATAGATAACTTTGCGAGAGACTTTGTCTTGCATTTATTGTTTAAAAAATATCTCATTTTCTATTTATTTCATTTCATATAATCACGTGCTTAAAATGGCATCTTTCCTAGGTTTTATTGGTTGTAGTCATTAACTTATTTTTTAAAATCAGAGCTTTTGTAAATGCAATAGTAACACGTTATTAAACACTGATTTTTTTTGGGGGGGATGCTCGTGCAGGTAATATTTATTATTTTTATTTTTCGTCTACGGATTTTTGTTGACGCCGGAAATCTCACCCCCAAAACACATCATGTTCTGACATAATAAGAATTCAAAAAAATAACATTGGCATAAAATAACTTCCAACTTTTTCACTGTATCTATTTAAATAAGAGTTTTTTTTATTTCTTTATAGAAAACCTTTCTCTGTTGAATGATTTAAATGCTCTTTTTTTAACCTGAAAACTGGAGGGAAAAAATGTTTAAAATATAAAATTTTGACGGTGAAATAATCATCAATGTTTTAAATCTTGGATTTAGCAATTAAATAACTGTTGAATGGAAATTCTTGATATAAAAATTGCATTACCGAAAGCTAGGACTGTAAGTAAAAGAAATATAAAATGGTGATTAAATAATTAGCGATTCTTAAAATCTTGGATTTTCTAATAAGTAATTAATGAATAGAAAATTTCTAAATAAAAATTATGTTATCGAGAATAATGACTGAAAGAACAAAAAATTTAAAATGTTGGTGCTTAAATAATTAGCAATTTTTTTTAAAATCTTGGATTTCATTGAAAAAGAAATGATGAATGGAAAATCTTTAAATAAAAATTGCATTAGCAAGGATTAAATGTGAAAGAAATATAAAATGCTGTTGATTAAATAATTAGCGGCTCTTAAAATATTGGGTTTACTAATAAATAATTGATGAATACAAAATCTTGAAACAAAATTGCATTACCGAGAATAATGACTAAAAATAGGAAGAAGTATGAATGTTGGTGGTTAAATTATAATATTTTTTAAATCTTGGATTTTCTAATAAATACTTAATAAATGCAACACCTTGAAATGAAATTGCTTTAAATAGAATAATTTACCATGAAAACCATGTAGTTACCATACAGTTTGAATCATAGATTTCAGACAATTAAAAAAAAAAAAAACAGAAATAGTTTTTACACAATTCTGAAAGAATGGAAGTTATTCCTTGCTAACTTCACATAAAACCGTGGACTTTGTGTCAAATCATGAACATCACAAGTATTCAGATTTTTTTCATAGTCTCGCTAATAGGAGTTGCTTGCTTCATAATACAATAAAGAAGATTAGTGCGTGTGTGTTATCAAACACATACAAATGCCGAACTATAGTTGCGAGCGAGTTTATTAGCTTGTCATCTGTGGTAATTTCTTTTCATTGGTTAATGGTTGGAATATGGTTAACCCCTTAACCGGTTTGTCCGTACGCTGTACGTGTATCGATTTATCGAATTTTGATAGTTGTAAACAAAAATAAATTTTTCATAACTATTATAATTCAATAGTAATATGACTTCGAATACGTAGATAAGTCAAGTGTTCCATGGATTTCCATTTGAATCAAAGTAAGAAAATATTCCCAAAATAGAAGGTGTCATTTTATTAGATAGTAAGGAAAATAAACCGGTTAAGGGGTTAATACCCAATTCGAAAACGAATTATATATTTTGGACGTTTTTTCCCTCCGATCGATTGTAAACAAAATTTGAAATATAACTACATTTAGCGATAACAAATTTCATTTATTTAAGTCATCACATTTACATACATGCATTAGTACCGACCGACAGATGGTCAGTCCCTTATCGAATTTGGCTCACAATTTGCATCGGATCTTTCCTATAACGTTAAATCAGTGCATTGAATTTTATCTATGTAGCTCTTTTTGGTTTACTGTTGTCATGTTAACTTGTATTTGTACAGACGGATGGACAGATGTCCTCCGTCAGGATTTCGTTCTAAAATTGATGGTCTAAAGATCAGGTTGCCAAGTTTTGTTCGTTTAGCTTAAAGGTGTTTTTGAGTCATGTTAGAAGCAGCTATAAATAATTCCAAAAATTTATTTTTCGGATTTAAATTTATTTTTAATCTAGTTTTGAAACTTGAATATTCACCAAATCTCGAATTTAATTATTAATTAATTGTTTAATGATAATTTTAATGCTCTTTCTTTTTGAATACTTAGTATCCGAACAAGCAAAAATAAATGAAGGACAAAATAATTTTTAACTTTTTGATTTAATTTTTTCAAACATGATTTGTCTCTTCAATAAAAGAAAACGTTTTAATTCTTTATTCTATGGTTAAAGTATTTATGAAAATTATGCTATGGGAATTGAAATAATGGAAGAAAAAAAGAAAAAGGATAAAAGTATTGATGATTAAATAATTAATTTTCAGGAAATGTTGAAGGAAATGTTTTTTTCAAACATAGTTTGTCTCTTCAATAGAAGAAAACGTTTTACTTCTTTATTCTATGGTTCAAGCATTCAAGAAAATTATGCTATGGGAATTGAAATAAGGAAGAAAAAAGATAAAAGATAAAAAGTATTGATGATTAAATAATTTATTTTCAGAAAATCTTGTACTCATTAATAAGTATCACTATTTAAAATATTGTCATGAATTTTGTTTAAATTGGACGTAAATATTGTAAAAATTTATGAATTTTTGTGTAAATATTGTAAGTATTTGTAAATAGTTTAATTGTATAAAATTAATTATAATGGAATCACGCGTCAGCGAGAAAAGACCGTTCTAAGGGGATTCACAACAGAAGATCGCCATATTTGACTAATTTGGCGATGTTGATGTCTTGGCGACTTAGCAAGGTTGCTAATGGTTTTTTCTACTCCCTAAAATGCGTAGTAGAAGCTGAGAAATAAAGATTTGTTCCTTGAGAAAATTCCAGACTTGTTTGGAACGAATAAGCGGTTTTCGCGTTTGTTTCGCTCACGCTATTTAAAGACCTGGCTTCAGGTGGAAAAGGAGATCAGCTCGGAGAACGAGTTACGTTAGTTGGCTTAGCTTGAGAGAGCGTCTTTTCTTTTTGACGAGCGTTCTTTAGCTTTGTTGTTAACCGAAATTAGAGGATTAAATAGAGTTAATTTGTAAATTTGTAGTTTTTTTTAAACTTATATTTAGCACACGTTTTCCTGGACAATAAAGTATGCGTCTTCGCATCGTTCTTGTAAGAATTTTTCGTGACAATATTTAGTGATGAGCATTTATTCTTTCAGGTTTTATTTGAGCACGAAATATTTCATTATAGTTTTTTTTCTCGCAAGATTTCACCACTAAAGATCTTTTTCCTCTTTCTCCTCATAAAATTATGGTCCCTGTTTAAGGAAACGAATACTGGTGAACAGTGGTTACAAAATTAGATCTTTGGCGTGAACTTAGCACTTTCTTTTTACTGATTCTGGCTAGAGTATATGTTTTGGACTCCGTTTTTCTGGTCTATTGATACCAAAATATGACACAGACTTACAACTGTAATACATTTTTTTGGTGGTAATTAAAAAAATTTAACTATAAAAAAATGTTATAAAACTGTTTTGGCAGTTACTAAACTTATTATACCAGAATCTCAGACCTATCAATTTCTTTAAAAAGATGGAATTCTTGTATGGCATCTGTTCCCCTATATAAGCTCTTCATTCCCATATTAAAGAATACAGTGGGGCTAGAAAATAGCACCTTATAAATGAATTGAAAATAAAGCGGTAGCTGTCAGATTTGTTATATGAAGTCTTGCTGTCCAATTATAATTAAGTTAAATAAACTAAAATAGAACAATAGAAATGCAAGCAATACCCCGACCTCACCAGAAGCCAGCAACCCCATCTAACACGAAAGAACAAACGACATTTTATGATATTGCACACTTTCTAACAACAAAGGACCCTCTAGAGAGAATGCATATTGTTCTTTTTACATTAGTTGAAAACTAAAAACAAGAAAAATATCTTTTATAGAAAATTTAAAGGCTGCAAGTATTGACAATTCTACATCGTAAAGAGACATCCACTTTCTTATTCTTAACTTTGTCCTATAGTGGACAGTCTGTGTCCACTATAGGACACAGACTGTGACCACGTAATTTATTTTCTAATCTTTAACTTCTCATTTTGACTTCATAAACAGTTACAAATTCAAAATAAATAACGATGAACAGCATATCCGTTGTAATTTACTTTTCCAACTAAGTTCTAAATATTAAAATTTCAATTCGAAACCACATTTAAATTTTGACTGTTTAAACAAAATAATACTAAATTCTGAAAGTAAAATTTGAGATTTATATATTATTGAGTTTATATATATTTTTTTATTTTCGTCATACCATACGGACATCCTGGTTTTTCTGAGCATTTCTTCGAATAAATCCGCTATCCATTGAAGGTGTCTCCCCTCCTTCCTTCGGGGAGGCACCTGCTGCGAAGGCCACCTGTTCGCCTGCTCCGATTTTTCCTCCCACCATCTGTTATTTCCCTGCCATCATCCCCAGAGGTGTTACTTGCCTGTCGAACACCGGTGGGAGATGGATTTCCTTTTAATTGTTCCTGTTTGCTTTCCTCTCACGACTCATTGATCGTCTGCCGCTGCTGGACATCACTTCGACATTTACCTGGTCGGAGTAATTGGGATCACTCTCACGACCTTGATCGAGAGCAATAATTTGTTTTTCTTCAAATAAAGTGAGGGCAATAATCATTGAGGATTGCGGTTCAGAAATTTTTTTCTCGGTTGACTTCTTTAACTCTTAACTGGGGAGGTGTTACCTAGGAGAATATTTTTCTTTGCCTTCAAATCGAATTTACTTTATTCGTTTTTATTCTTTGGATTGGATACCCATTATGCATATTCTTATAAATATGCATAGTTCCACGAATTCTATGCATATTTCCATAAATGAGATTGGCAGAAGAGTTCTTTCCAAAAATTTCTCTCGTTATTATTCTTTGGATTGGATACTCATTATGCATATTCTTATGAATATGCATAGTTCCACGAATTCTATGCATATTTCCATTAACGAGATTAGCAGAAGAGTTCTTTCCAAAACTTTCTCTCACATTTTTTAATAAAGTGGTTAGCTCCTTCACCCAATAAAAAAAATTGAAGATTTTGAGCTATACTACGAGTAATCGAAATTTTAATTTTCGGATTACCGCAAATTTATATTTATAATTTTTAGTACAGAGAAGACAAACAAATATCCTTTATGTATTTTTTACGTTTCCTGTGTCTTTATATTTTCTTTTTCTCTCAGTCGTTGCGTTCTTGAGTTACAGTTTTGTACTTGCATTGTAGTGTACAAATTGACAGACGGTCAAACTATTGGCTGAAAATTTGATGAAAATCTAAAGTTTAAATTCTAAAATTAATTATGAAATTTTATCTATCCATCTCTTTATGACTTGTGGTTATGACTTTATGAGTTATGACTTTATGTTCAAAACAAACATCAAAATTGGATTCAGACAAACTGCTAAAAATTAGGATTTTTTGGAAAATTTAGGCAATTTTATAGAAATCTATAAATTTAGCTTAAAACTCTCCATCCGAATTAAATCCGTTTATCTTCAAGTTTTTTTTTTTTTGAGTTATTGTGTTCAAAGACAGACATAATTTCATTGAAACATCGAGCTTTATCGAAATCTGAAGATCGAACTTTCTACAATTACAACGTTTTCCGTTTGTAGAATTTGTATAAGAAAACAACAAAAATCAGAAAGATTTTCTTTGAGTATAATCTAAGACATCAATTCAATAAATTTGGTTTCTTGACTAAAGAGGAGAGTTACTTTTGCTTTCTCCTACACGTAGTACAGAAAAAGTACTGAAATTGCCGAAAAATTCAAATTCGAGATAATGATGAATCCCCGAGTTTAAAAATATGTTAGACCTCCCCCACCTCAAAAAAACATATTTCGAAGACCTCCCCGATTTCAGAAGTGTCTATCTGTCTGACTGGATAAAGATAACTCAAAAATACCTTGAGTTAAACAATTGCAATTTTGTATACTGTCTTTATACCTAATTTTCATACTTCTATCAAATTTTGTGTAATATTCAGTCAAAGGAAGTCTATTTGTCCATTTATTCAGATATAATTTAACATGATATTTACAAATCGAAGAGAGCTAGATAGATAAAATTGGATATACAGATTTAACTTCTATAGGAAAGTCATACCAGACTCTCCGACTCGCCTGGAGGAAAACGGGTTTAAACCACTAGGGCTAAATGACCAGACCGCCGCAACAACAACACTGGTGGGAACTATTTTTGAGTCCTAATGGCCGTCACCGGCCATGGTACAGCCCTCCCTGTAGGAAGTACGTCCCGTCATCGATGGGAAGAACCTATTCCCTCCATTTGTGTACCCTCGAGGGTGGCGAGATCCAACCACCATACTAGAAGTATCTCCTTATCATTTCGAGCTGATTCCCCCCCCCGGAATTTTACTATACTATACTACTATTGGATAGTTACTTTTATAGGATAGGCCATAATCAAATTTTGAGCCAAATCCAACCATAGATTGGCCGTCTATCGCAGTCTACTTTCAGAAACACGTAAATGTAATAAATCAAAGATGCAATGACTCAAATATATCAAATTTGTTATGTGATTTTGTGACTTTAAGTGTTGTTTTGTGCAAAATTTTTGTTTCGGTCGGTTGCGAAAAACCCGCACAACCATAAATTTCTGAAAACTCAAATTTGATTTTCGGATTCTATTAACCTCAAACTAAAGATTAATCGCAAATAACGAGCCAATGATTACATAATTGATTCTGTAACTATTCTAAATTCGCACCAAGCACTAATATTTCGTACCTATTCTCTCACCTTTATTAGAGTGCATGTCAGAAAGTTTTTGGGGAGACAACTCTAAATGGTTTAAAGAACAAAATACACTACATCACGAATGTTGAAATTTTCATGAAGTGGAAACCATCGCAGAAGTGACATTATCTTCTTTACTAGCATGTTGAAGTTAGTCTAACCTAGCATTTTTTTCTCTGTGTTGATTGACGAGACCAAGATACGTTGAAAGCTATTCCCTGTACCGATTGCCGTTGTCGCATGTTTACAATGGGCCCCTTAAGTGAAACCCAGACCTCCCAGGAAGCCCTCCAAGGACCTGGAACGAGGAGAGAGAAAAATGTTCCAATTTATCTTTGGCTTAAGAAGATCGGCACGTGTTCTGTTCCAAAAAGAAAAATAAACATGAAGAATTGGGGGGGGGACTATATACACCAACCTCTGCAATCTTTTGACATTCAAACTGCTATTTAGTATCTTGAGATTCCACAGCAATTGAGGCCTTATGGGAAAAAATGACTGTGTGGCATGAACTTTCGAAAAGAATCAGATGACAAATCTTTTAAATTTTGTCATTCCTGTGCGCAAAGTAGAGAATTTGAAAATACCACAATCGACAAAAATTTTCTATAGAGATTTTGAAGGAAAGCCGCGTTTTATAATTCAATTGGTTAAAAAAAAAGGTTTAAAGGAAGAGAGAAACTAGGAAACCATTGATCGATTTTTTAAGGTAAGCCGGAGATAAAAACCTTTATTCCCCCGATTTTGATTTTAAGTTTGCTTGACGGATATAATTGAAGCAAATACTGTATGCTCTATATGTAAATACTGTATATATTGGTTAATATATAATAGAAGTACAGCGAAGTATTGAAGAATATGTAAAGGATAGTTACAGAAAAAACGCCAAGTTATTCAGAAAACTACAATTTAGTATTGGATGACTTCGATAGTTTGTTGAAGTAATACTAGAAGGAGATTTGTAGTATTAACACTTCAGAAATAAATATCTGCTGGGTGTACTTTTCTTAGTTTTATAAGTAGGTCTTAAATGCTGGGGATAACCGAAACATTTTTTTTTTTTGTTCTTGTGGTAATTTCACTATAGCAGCAATATCGTTACTGGTTTTTTTTTGTAAGTACTAGTTTTTCAATAATGGCAGAGTGTTTGGAACTACGTCTGGAGTGTCTTCTAGACAATTTTTAAGATAAGGAATTCAAACGTTTATTTGTCTGTTATTATTCAGTTTAGTGAATTTTATTACTCCTTTTAGGAAATTTAAGAACTCGTATAATAAAGTTCCCAATTCAGATTGTTTTTCGTTGTGGCAACAGTAGGATTTAAAAGGATAACGAGAAGCAGCTGGGGCAACTCAACTCAAGAAAGAAAAGGGGGGGGGGAACGAGGAGAGAAGGCAGACATGTTTTTTTTGGGGGGGGACGAAAAAGATTTCTTTGGTAGAACGGCGGATGGGAATGTTCAATGCAGTATTGTAAATTTGTGACTGTATATAGTTTTTATTTTGTTTTAATAATTTGTGTTTAATGTGTCGTGCTGCTGTAGCTAAACGAATAAAGTAGCAGCTGTGAAATCTGGAGTGATCATTGAAGTTTCTCACCGATGACTTATACGATTTGCTTTGTTATGAAACTCTCATATTGGACAATTTTTACTCGTATTATGAAGGTTTTTCAAGTAACGCCTTCTAGCTGTGAGCATGGTGACTCAGCAATAACTTTTAGAATAAGCAATTATAACATTTCCTTGACGTATTATTCAGTTTAGGGAATTTAATTACTCCTTTTGAGGAATTTAAGAGCATATGGTATGAAAGGTTTTTCAAATAAAGTCTTCTAGTTACGAGCTAAAACATTTCTTTGTCATATTATTCAGTTTAGGGAATTTAAGAACCTATGGTATGAAAAGTTTTTCAAGTAATGTCTTCTAGCTGTGAGCATGGTAACACAAAGACACCTTTTAAAATAAGAAATTATTCAGATTAGATATTCAGATTATTGTTCATTTTAGGAAATTTTATTATTTATTTTAGGAATTTAAAGAACCTATTGTATAAAAATTTTTCGAATAATGTCATCTGTTTGTGAACGTGATGACTCAAAAATGCAACAGCTGGAAACTCTGAAACTAGCCAATTTGTAATCAAATTGCATGAAGTTAAACTGGTCTTTTAATATTACTTTCAATTTTGAATATTTCTCTGACATTTATTCTCACATATTTCAAAGACTCTTAGATTTTTGAGATAAAACACAGCATCTGAAATCACCTATTTATATTAAAACTTAAGATTCGTTTAAGTCGGCGTCATGGCACAGGGGTAGCACGACTTCCTCATATTCTGGTGACCCGGGCTCGAGCCCCAGTTCGGGCATGGTTGTACTTTTGTGTTCTATCTGTAAGGTGAGTGAATGTGCCCCCTTGTAAATATGATGAGTGTGTAGCTAAGTCGTATTCTTGGCTCTAGTTGGCGCTACTTCAAACAAGAGACGATCATTTCATCTTAAAACCGCTGAATCATCAGCGAGCTTGTCTATGGCAAGTGCCATTAGAAACAACAGCACAAAAAACACTGTTACGGCCATGACACGTCTTTGCCATTACACTGCAGCTATATTTTTACCTCACACTGAGGGAATTTTACTAATTATCTTTTGAATTGACTTCTATGAAATAGAAACGCAAATAATTCAAGAAACCAGCGATAATGGTCTACCCAAAACTTTCTCGTAACTTTTCTAATAAACTTGACATGCCACAGAATATCTTAAACGGCAGTGAATTTCTATAGTTCCGAAATATTAATGAATTTTGTGTCTTATTCTTGGCGAGTTATTTGGCGATTATTCCCAGGGAAGCGTTAATAGTATCCAAAAAAATGAATTTGTGTTTAGGCACGTTTTTCTTAGCTGATAGAAAGCAAAATGTCACAAAACTGCACTTATAATTACAAAATCCCAAAACAAATTTGATACATTTAAATCATGGAGTCTCTGAATTATCGCATTTACATGTTTCATAAAAAACAGACAGACAGTCAGCGTATTTTTAGATTTGTCTGAAACTTAGACAGGTGTCTACATTGCCGGTATTAAATCTGTGTTTTGAATTTTATTATCATGTCAGAACTTGATGTTGTTTTGAGGATGAGGTTTCTGAAATCAAAAAAGTCCGTAGGCGAACGATAAAAATTTTATTATCTGCACGAGCTTCTTAAAAAAATCAGCTTTTAATAACGTGTTGCCATTGCCTTTCAAAAAGCTCTGATTAAAAAAATAAATTAACGACTACAGCAAATAAAACCTAGCAAAATGTCATTTTGAGCGCGTGATTATACGAAATGAAATATAAATAGGAAATGTGATATTTTGTTAAACAATAAATGCAAAACAAAGTTTTTTGGATCGTTTGCATTAGTAAAGCGACTCATTCAGTGATACAATTAAAATGAATAAAAATATAATTTAACTTGCACGAGCGCGTGGTGCTTGGCCGTTCAAGAATTGATATTCCGACATGATACATTGAAATAGGCATAACAGGGTTCGTTTCAAACTGTTTTATCTTGCTTTCTTCGTTTTGTAGTTATCGTATTTATATTCGAATTGCCAGACGAAAAGACTTCCTCAGAAAAGATTTTATTCAAAATTTAATAGAAATATGTAAATTTTATGTAAAGATCGCATACTAAATTTCAACTATCTACCATAAATCGTGTTTGAGTCTTTGTCACAGACACACTATCATTTTCCAAAAATCTGTTTTTCAAACTCAACCAGGTCTAGAACGTGGAGATTCGTCTAGATCTCAAGTTCGAATGTTGTGACCATCATTATACTTTCTTTAAGTTACTAGCACGAGAAAGTGAAAAAAGACTGCATTCTATAACCATCTGATAAAAGCTATGCAATTTCATATGTAGCATGTAATAAAGCCTTATGCTTCGCCATAGAAGAAATCATTCTGTTTAATTGCATGGAATGCTGAGTAAATTTTGCAATGCTAATCTATAAAGATAAATAAATTATCATCACACTAAGCAATCATTTGCCCAACATTTATCGCATAAGATTTCACAAGGTGGTAATGAATTTGGAACACAGCAGCCAACGTGTGTTTATGCAGTAGTTCCATTGTCGCACCATGTGATATGGTGTGACAAAGTGATAACAGTTGTAAATGATTGCAAAAGCCATGTAATGGTCATGACTTGCAAGTATACAATTGTCACCTCTAACTGTCAGATCCAATACATATAAGTGTCCAATAATAATTAATTTAATTTAATACGTATTTCTTTCTTTTACAATTATTTAGAATTAAATCAATTAAAATACCTTCCTCATAAATTTTTTGTCGTGCTTTTTTCAATGCGAAAACGTTTGAATTCAGGATTGACAACAAAAATTTGCCGTATCTGTGGCAGAGAGATTTTAATTTTTCTGCTTGTCTCAGCTTAAGTACTGTTAAAGAATGATAATTGATAAGCAAAGATGAATAACTTTTAAAAAAACAATTCACAAATGACGTACAGACCCTAGGTAAGCGTCCCCCACCTTTCTCTGATATATTAAAAATATGATCTATTTGTTCTATTTGGTTATTGTTAATAGTCTGTTAATGTTATCATAATTATTAGTCCCAAAGTGATAACATAAATCGGCAGCTACCATATTTTAAATTTCGTTAATATTAAAAATATTAATAATTTTTGTCACAATAATTGGTGAAAAAAATCAGGGAAATTTTGTTATCATTATAATTTGCCTGGTTAATAGGGCGATGGATTTTCCTCCATTGAGAAGCGAGTTCGAACTTGCCAGACAAAGACTCCCTGTGTGGGTGGTGGCTGGCGCACGTAAAATCTTTTGTGATAACGAAGTCCTCCATATCGAGAGTAATACCAATAGGGGTACTGGGTCAGAGGTGATCGTACTCTGTTCCAGATCTAAATTACGATCTGTGGGTGAATGAATGAAAATGCACGAATGAAGTCTGCCCCATAAAAAGGGTTGTGACGTTTGTGTAGCTAAATTGTACTCTTGGCCCTTCATAGCGCTACTGGAAAACAAGAGACGCTCAATTGACTTAAATTGTTGACAGATCTGTCAGTGGGTGTGAAAAGTTCCATAAGTAACAATAACAGCAATTATTTGTTTGTTTAAAAATATTGATTTTTTTGTTTTGTTTTATTTTGTATGATGGGTAAAAATATCGAATTTTTTAAGGGTTAATTTTAATAAATGCAATAATAATTATATTAATTAAGTTCTCCAAGTAATTTTTACATGTATTCCAAATTTTTAAATAAAAATTAATCATAAAAAGGATTTTAAAGATGTAAATAAAAAATTGTGATAAGAAAAAAAAGCACTCAGTAAACAAACATTTATACAATGAAAATGTAAAATAAATTTTTTTAAATCTCCATTTAACTTTTTGGTGATATTTTTTAAGGAGTGAGGAATTTTCTTTGCTGCTCATTTGATTGAATACATTGTATAACAACTAATGCAATCTTCGAGTAAATAAATGGATTAAAAAATTATTTGAAATATTTGAATTGGAATAAGCAAACAAACAAACAAAAAAAAGATTTTTGCATACAAACATTTGCATGATGAAAATTCAAAACCAATAAATAAAATAAATTTTCCTTTTAACGTTTGCGATGTAATTTTTAAAGGTGAGGAATTTTCTTTATTGTCCTTTTGGTTAAATACATTGAACAACAAGCAGTGTAGTCTTATCAAAAATTAAAAGGTAAAAATAAAAATTAATCAACAATTGTGTTTTAACAAAGAAAACAAAATAATATCATCAAACAATTTTTTTAACAAATTTTATTTTTTGCGTTGAAATAAAATAAAATAAACTGAAATTATAATTGATATAAAAATTCAAACAATAAAAAAATCATCGAAAATTTAAATTTAAAAGTTTGAATTTCCCATTAAAATTCAAAAAGGGCCAATTTTCCAATTCATTTTCTAACTCAAGTAAAATGTAAGCTTTTGAAGGAATTATTATTTTTAAATCATTTGCTTTCCATCAATTCCAATTGACACCTTATTCCACTTAAAATCTTCTAAAAAAAAGATTAAAGAGCATTATCAGATTGCTTTGAAAGGGTGATTTTTTTTTTGTTCTTTTACGGGAGAAAGTATTTAATCGTGAAGACAATTGGTCGCCCTTGTCATTCCCTGGAGGTCGTTCGCAACACCCACTGCTGCCCACAGTCGCCCACCTGTTCGGCCCACCGGAACTTTCACCTCTCACCCACAGACGCTCCTGCAATGAAAAAATAACAAATAGAATGCTTAGTCAACATTACGAATCAATGCTGTTCTGTATCAACAAAAAATTGTAACGAATTCGGGATCAAATTATTCGAATATTTGTGCACTACTTAAATGAACCAGAATTCCCCAAATTATTATTGTGTACAAAAGGTTGACCTTGAGCTTATATTTTAGGGCAATAAAAACTGTCAGATATTTTTCAATGTTAATGGAATTAAAGTACCAAACAAAAGTAAACATTAAGACTATCTACAAAATAGGGTTCTGAATTCTAACTTGAACTATTTCGAAATTTTTTATAGTACTATGAGTTACAAATGGGCATAATAAATGAATTTTAAGACACTTAAAATAATGAAGATTGCTTTTATATTTTTTACAAAAATAAATAAACAAGAAATAGATTTGATCAAGTTTTTCCATCTACAATCTCAAATATAATATGTAGAAATTAATCGATTATTTTATAAACCGCTTTCAGAAAAAGTCTTCTTCATAAAATTTTATAGTATAAAAAAGATACAAAATATTATAATGACATCAAGTCAAATCTTCTTTATTCTATATTTATTGGTAATTCAAATGTCATAAAGGTTACTACAAAAATATTTGTACATCAAAAAAGCTTTTTCATCATTTAGGAGTTTTTGACTAACAATGCATCTAAACATAATAAAAAAATTATTTAAAAACGAATTTCAAAATTTTTGTTCTGAATGCAGTCGGTTACTTTAATTTTAATTAATTTGAGTTTTTATCATTATTATTTATAAATCGGAAAGCATGACCAAAAGATTTCGCATACCTCTTTCTTTATAGATGGTATTATAAACATAAAGGAATGAATTTATATATTCATATGTTTCATTATTGAAAAAATCTGTTAAACGACTTCGTTGAAATTTCGTTTGGGCTGGATAAGAGGGATTCTTCTGTATTTGAACAATTTGTTTGATCATTTGTTGGCTCAAAAGCATTTTTTGCCCAAATGTCGTTTTCTAAAACCTCCCTCAAACGCAATTTTTCCCTATAATTCGTTCATATTAGTTACCCGCTGGAAATAAGGCTGAAGTGATATGAAATCACTGCTGGAGGCTTTATAGTCATTAGACAAGAAATTCTAAATATCTACATTAAAACTTTAGCCAAAAGTTTTTTTTTTCTAAATATCTTTGACTAAAACATTCCTCAAAAGCCTTTTTTTCACATCCCTTTTTCATGTTTGTTACCTGCTTGTAATCAGGATATGAAATCAGTACTGGAAGTTTTCAAATTCATTAAGCAAGAAATTTTAAATATCTGCTTAAAACCTTGCCCAGAAACAATTTTTACCTAAATATTGTTCCCTAAAATCCCCACTAAGCATATTTTTCCCTATCATTCACTTATGTTAATTACTCATTGCTAATACAAGTCAGTACTGGAGTTTTCGTAGTCATTTGATAATAAATTCAATAATACTTAGCAACAATTATCTGAAAATGGATCTAAGTATTTATTTGTAGAATCTTCACTTCAATTCTTGGATTGCCGCATTTATTCTCATTCATTTTTATTGCTTGCAAAGGAATTTAGGCCTCATGGTAGAATTTTGGAAGGGTATTTTGTACAGAAAAAAAAACTTTTTGTGATTACATACCCTAGCATAGAAATTAACAGAAGATATTCTGGCAAATCTTTCAAATATTAAATTTTTGGAAATGAGCTCTCTCTCCGTCTCATCTTCATTCTCTGTAAAACAAACTTCATTCATTTCTTAGTTGATTGGCTGGGAAATTTCTACTACCACTGCAGATGGGAGAATGGTGTCTTTGCCGCATAAAATATGAGTTCACATGAAAGAAACAGGAGTTGTCTCCCCCAAACTTTCTCGTAAATTCCTTAATAAAGAGTATTATCTATCTCTTTTCTCAAAAAATTGTGGATCTTGAGTAAGGACGTGAATACTTTGCGCGATTTGGTTACAAATTATTAACTTTTGGCGTGAATTTAACTTCTTTACAGAATTTATCATGTGATTTCTGGTAATTAGTCCTTGATGATGATAATGATGATAACGTGTCCGATATACAACGGATGGAGGGGTGCAGTAGCTTATGAAGGTGGTAATTAGCCCTTGCATATAGTTAATGTACAGCTTAACTATATTGCATATAATTCGTGTATAATTTAATTAAAATTTAATATTTTTAAATCCTAGTTAAAATTTAATCTCAATAAAATCTTAATCAATTTTTTTTTAATTTTTTAATAAAAGTGTTATATTTCTCTTTTCAAAAAATTGTGGATTTTGAGTAAGGTCATCTATATTTTGCGTGACTTAGTCACAACAATAGTCACAAAATATTAACCTTTGACAACTACCAGAAAATCGAATTTACTTTCTGGATGCATCTTCATCGACCGAAACACACAGTGCTACAAATATTGTTTTTAAACTACAAACCCAATTTTATTCATTTAAGTCATTGTATTTTCTAGTTATTGTATTTACATAAATGAGAGGATCAATCTTTTGTTAGATTTGATTCAAAGTTTTGATATGAATATAAACGTAAAATGTTTAAATCTATATCAAATTTTATCTTTCTAGTTTTTTTCGTTTTATAATTATCTAGTTTCCTTGCATTTAGACAGACGTTCGCTGAATGGATTTCATTCAAAATCGGATAAAAATCTATCTATAGATAGATTTAAAACCAAATTTCACCGTCTGGCACAAAATATTTTTGAATCATCACACTCACAGAGAGAAAGACATAATTCCAAAGATGTATTGTTTTTTAGGTTCGGGAGATCTGAAACAAGGAGAATATTCAAATTTCGAATTTCTTTGACGCTACCAATACTTTTTCTTGTATATTTCGCATAAGAGAAAGCAAAAGTATCTGTCCTGTTAACGAACTGTTGCTAACTATTCTGTTTAACGAATAATGTGCTGAGCCAAAACTGATGTTAAGTTCCGGAAAATGATGGAAAATCGATAACCAAAAGATCACATTGCATATTGTGCTAAATAAGTTATTTTACTTAAATAAGCATTTGTAATCTTGTATTAAAATTTAAATAAAACTAAAACAAAAAAGAGGGGGGGGGGAATTTGCTGTTGGATTAGTTTAAGTATTATCAGGGCCTGACTAAGGCAGGGGAATACCGAGCTGCTGCCCCGGGCAACCATAAGTGGGAGGGGCAAATTGAATAGAAAATTTATTTTACGTTTCCATCTTTAATTAATGTTCTTCATTACTAAAGCAGGGAAGCAGAGGGGCCCCCAAAGAAGTTTTTGCCCCGGACCCCAACCAGGTTAAGTGACCAAAACATCACATTGTATATTGTGCTAAATAAGTCATTTTACTTCTATAAGCATTTATAATCTTGTATAAAAAAATTAAATATAACTAAAAAAAGAGTGGGAAAATTTGCTATTTGATTATTTTAAGTATTTCTTCGGACTAAAAACCGCATTTCTCAATCTAGTGACGATTTCAATTAATTACAAACTATCTATTGCATCATTTAACTAATAATAATAATAATAGCCTGATTGCTGAGATTGCAGCAAATAAAACCTAGAAAAATGTCATTTTGAACACGTGTTTACATGAAATGAAATAAATAGGAAACGCGATATTTTTTTTAAAGAATCAATGCGAGGCAAAGTTTTTGTATCGTTTGCAATACTAAAATGACTCATTCGATGAAACAATTAAAATGAATAAAAATATAATTTAACTTGCACGAGCAAGTGGTGCTTGGCCGTTCAAGAAATGATGTTCTGACACGATACATTGAAATAGGCATAGCAGATTTCATTTCAATCTTCTTTTTTTTTATTATCTAACTTTAAAATTGCTACGAAGGCAGATTTTCGCCAAATTTTACTTAAACGATAAATATTAGGAGCAATCTAGACAGCCAAAACCAATAGTCATTAACCAGCCTTCTGTCTCAGCCAACCAGAACAGACGCTTCCAAACTGGGTTTTATGTTTGTTACCTTTGGTACAATCTGTTCAGAAAGAGGCAAAGCCAATAGTCATTAACCAGCCCAGTAAATTTATGGCGTCCAGCCTGAAATTCAGACGAAACCACCATGCTTACGACCTGAAGACCTTGGAGGGGAAAGAAAAAAAGAAAGGAAAAAATGAAGGAACTTTTCTTTCCAAATTGTCCGTTCGACAGAAGGCAGACAAGCCCATTTGCTTTCTTTTTTCTCTTATGGGGGGGGAAGAGATCTCGAATTACTAGGGCTAAAAGGTCGCCCCGAGAAAGGCATGCTGGCAAATGATTCTGTAACCTCTTTCTCCCCCAGCCCCTCGCTTTCTGACCAATCAGAGGAGGCTCGGCGCGTGCCTGTTTTGCAGGGGGGTAGATCTAGGCACGTGCCATATGGCGCTCGCCTTGAGCTTCTTCGCCTCATTAGAGTGGGAGGTAACGTCGAGCTGCCAGACCTGGCAACGGCAATCGGGGAAGTAAAAACTCCATCAATGCATGTAGCATCACGCCTTTCACGGATTTGCAGCTTTCCCGGATGGAAAAAGTACATTTAAAAAAAAAACGAAGCAGAGATTAAAGGTTGCCTTTATTCTGCAAATCAAAAAAAGAAAAGAAAAAAAATCTTTCATAGTGTAGAAAGTTCAGATTTATCCATCTGAAGTGAGAAATGAGTACTGAGAGGCGAGAAATTGTATCTTTCGGATAAGTCATAAAAAATAATAAATAAATTTAAGAACATAAAATAAATGCCATGCTCTAAAATTAAATTCTTTCAACAGAGAAGAACCTATGTTGGAATTCAAAAGATTCGATTTTCGTAGAGTTCTTGATATATTAGTTTGTTGTTTTCATTTTAGGTTAAGTGAATTAGTTGATTTGACACTACCCCCCCCCAAACTGCTGTTCGTGGAAATCGTAAGAATTCAAATCAATAGATTCATGCTGATCCCTTTAACGGCTGATCCCTTTAAACTTTCAATTATTAAATTGGTGTAAAAGTAATTGCGATTATTTTTCTACTAACTAGAGCACTTCAAAAGAAGTGCTCTAGTTAATGAATGAACAATTATCAATTGCATACTTTTCCCCCTCTTATTTCTGATAATAGTTTAACTTTTTTTTATCATGTCAAAACACGATATTGATTTAGAAATGAGGTTTTGTGGCGTCAGCCAAAACCCGTAGGCGAAAAATTGAAATTTTATAATCAGCACGAGCTTCTCAAAAAATCAGCTTTTAATAACATGATGCCATTGCATTTACAAAAGCCCTGATTAAAAAAATAAGTTAATGGCTACAGCAAATAAAAACCAGAAAAATGTCACTCTGAGCCCGTGGTTATATGAAATGAAATAAATAGGAAAGGTGATATTTTTTAAACAATAAATGCGATTCAAAGTTTTTTTTGGATCAATGGCAATACTAAAGTGACTCATTCAATGAAACAGTTAAAATGAATAAAAATAAAATTTAACGCACGAGCACGAGGTGCTTGGCCTTTCAAGAAATGATGTTCCGACATGATGCATTGAAACATGCATAGCAGATTTCATTTTAATCTTTATTTTTTAAACTTATTTTGATCAAATTTATCATTCAACATTCATAGGAATAAATTCTGGTCATTATCAGCAAAATCATTTCGGCCTACATCACTGAAAGATGTTTCTTTTTAAATATATGTGAGAGATTATTTGATGGATGTAGTAACACCTCTCAACTAAACTGAAATAATTCTTTAGGAATAGTAACAGATGTCCATCATTTTCCATTATCGTGGAGAATCGTGACTATTTAACAATTTCGGAACTTTTCTCTTCAATTGTTTTAAACTTCATTAATTTCTAGCATTATACTTTCATCTTTTTTTAAAATACTCAATAATTTCTTATAAGAACCAATGAAATGGGATAATCTTCTTTTGAAGAATTTTGTGTTTGGATATAGTTTGCTGACTCATCACAATTTCTCTAAGTTGTTTCGAATTGATTGCATGGCAAAAAAAAATCACTTTTCAGTTCCATTTATCATTCTAAAAAAAAGGATAATTTTTAGAATGTTTGGGTGTAAACTACAAATTTGATATTGATTTGATATTCAATCGTTCATTGAATTCCTTTAAATATAATATGAAATATATAATTCATTCTTTTTTCGAATACTGTTGATGATTGAAAGAAGAATTTGGAATAATTCTCTAGTTTCGTGTTCTAAAATTTGAAAGCAATCATTTGATCACTGTCAGCTGCAACTGGCCGACGCAAACTTTGGCTATCTTTTAGAAACAAATCAGAAATAAAAAGTTTAGCAAATCCGTTCTGACGAATAGATTATATTACTCATCATCGTCAAGCGTTCGAATCCCGGTTCGAACAGGGTTGTCCTTCTGTATATTATCTCTGAGATGTGTAGACGTGCCCTGCCCACTATAAAAAGAGGCTGTGCAAACGAATGTGATGAGTGAGTAGCTAAATCGTACTCTTGGCCCTAGTTGGAGCTACTTCCAAAACAAAAGACGCTCATTCGGCTTAAAAGCATTCTTCCTTATCCATGGCAAGTGTCATAAGTAACAACAACTTATCAACAAGAGAAACTCCGCGTATTTCTTGCGATCATCACCCACTTTCTTCTTAAGGAGAAAATAAAAAGTAAAAGGATTTGAAATTCTCGTATACTCATCCCACTCTAAAATTATATCAAATAAGCGCCAAAAAGTTGCTTTAAAATTATGCCCAACTTACATAAAAAATATGATTAAAATTATGTATTATATATAAAATATGATAATTAACATCAAATCAAAGAAGCCAACGCTGTTTATTATTTAAAAAATAGCTAAACTATATCTATCTGAAAAACATGATTATTTTTATAATAATATAATTCCTATGAGAAAACGTTAATAAGTGAGAACTAAATAAATGAACTGTTGAGAATGAAAAAAAAAAAAAATCCTCTCGGCTTGAATGTAAAGGTTATAGATGTGTATGAATGTGTTGTTTTTTTATGTTTCTAATGGCACTTCCCATGGACAAACTCGTTGAGGTGGTCACCGATTTAAGCCTAATCAGCGTCTTACACAGCCACTTTTCACAGGGGAGGGGGGCACTCTCACACTCCTTACATAGAATACAGAAGAACAACCATGCCGGAACCGGGACACATAGATCACGTAGAAGATGCGTTGATTTTATGCCAGGCCATATGTATAGACCCCTATGTAAAGGAATCTAGTAGATTCTTTTACATCTGAGTTACTATCTGGCGTTGTAAATAGTTGATGTTAGAAACAATCAAAATTAAGGCTGGAAAATCAATTTTTAGTCCATAACTTCTAAGATATTGGATTTTTCGGGAAACTTTAATTGCAAAAGCTATTCGTTCTAATGAAACGCTATTTTAGCTGATTGGGTTAATTTTTCTATCTTCAATATTAAGAAAGTTATAGCGAAATGAAATTCCTCGCCATTTCAACCTTTTTATAGCTAGATTTCCCCATTTACGATGTTGTCCGAGATTTTTGCATTTCTAACTGCATTTTCCAAGCCAATTAAAATCCAATCTAATCCAAATAAAATTGTACTTGTTACCCAGTTCACTGGATGAAATGTTTAAAGTTATTTTGATGACTAGGTGAAGAACTGCAGCAGATTCCTCGAAACTTAGCCATGAGAACCTTTGCGTAGTCTCCTTATAGGAATCTATTTAAAAAAAAACATTGCTTCTCTTTCAGCTATATTTTGGGCTCTAGGAATCGGTGAAGAATTGAAGAAATTTTCTCGTAATTTTGTCATGAGAACCTTTGCAACTGTAGTCTCCTTATAGGAATCTACCTTAAAAAACAATACTACTTTTTCAGCTTATACTACTTATCTAGAAATTGTTTCCCCGTAATCTTGTCACGAGAAACTTTGCAAAAGGTAGTCTTCCTATAGGAACCTACCTAGAAAAACAATGCTACTTTTTCAGTTAGATTTTAGGCTCTAGGAACCATGGTCGGGGAATCGAAATTTTTTTTATCAAAGCCTTGTCATGAAAACCTTTGCAACAAGTAGTCTTCCAATAGGAATCTACCTCAAAAAACAATGCTACTTTTTCAGCTTATATTACCTATCTAGAATTTTTTTTCCTTAATCTTGTCACGAGAAACTTTGCAAAAGGTAGTCTTTCTATAGTAATCTATCTAAAAAAACAGTGCTGCTTTTTCATCTAGATTTTAGACTCTAGGAACCATGGTCGATAAATTGTAGAAATTTTCCCGAAGCCTTCTCATGAGAATCTTTGCAACAAGCAGTCTTCCTATAGGAATCTACCTAAAAAAACAACGCTACTTTTTCAGCTTATATTATATATCTGTATATTTTATTTAGAGAAAATATTTTTTTTTTAAATGATGCTAACAAAGAGGGGGGAAAACTGCCTAAAAGAAAATGGAATAGATTTTTATTTTCATGCAGAATACATTATTCTTTTAACGTCAAATTACAATAATTGTTATCTCTGGAGAATCCGTCCTGTTTACCTCAGTCAGTTTTTACTCCCCACACTCGACACTAAACACATGGATTTACGGAGACACTGCAGGTGGGAGGCAGGTAAGGGGCGAATGAGTTGGAAAACATGTAGGGTAGGAGAAGGGGAGGGGAGAGGGGGGAGTGATCTGACCGTATCGCAAGCGGGCGTTTCCTTCCAAAGAACTAGTTCGTAATGGGTAGGCCATGCACGATTTGCTTGGGAGGGGGTGCGACAATTCGGGGAACTGAATCCAGAAATAGTTGTGGTTTCGAATGCGCTCTTTTTCAACATCGAGAGTAAATATTATTGTACGGTTCTTTTAAATTCAAAAACATAACAAACTCTATTTCATAATAAAAGCAATTAATCAAAGGATAGACCTTGCATATTGGCCTTGACCCTCCCGTGTCTGGAATATTTTTTCATATAAAGAATTTAACCTATTTCTATTCCACCTACACCCCCTCTCCCTCATATATTATTTTTTCCTAATCTTGTGAATAAAATTATTGCTTAAATGTATATGTATATAAGGTTTTGAATTTTTGTAATTTCATGAATAGTATTATTGCAATGAAAGATTTTTTTTATTCCTTATTTTATTTTCTTATTGTTTATTTTCTTTTTATTCTCATCTCATTGTCAAGAACTATCGTCAATTTTATTTTCGATTTGTGAAACTTGCCACTTTAAGCATGGTGATCAATGGATTAATTAGAAGAAAAATATATTGGAATACGAATATATATTGCGTGAAGAAGTGCAATTCGGAAATGCTTTTCTATGGTGAATTTTTCTTGAAAACTATCAGTAGAATTTATCTATTTTGCTTTCTCTATGCCTTTATTAAGATATAAGAAGATTCATCTATTAGATTAATTTATTTGACTAGCTAGATTGCTTTCCTTTCGATAGTTTTTATATTTGAAACATAAATGAAAAATTATTTTTTAAAAAGCAATTAAACTGATCAAATAATTCTTAATGGGTCGAAAACATATTTAAAAAAATTTAATTTGAATAATAACAAATATAACGAATAATTTCGTTTGAAAAATAACCTGTGATAACAAAATTAAATATTAAGTGGCAAATAAAGTGGAAATAATTAATCTACATAATTAATTAAAAAATTAATAACTCATTGATAGAAAAATGAGAATTCGTTGTTTTCTTCCCCCTTATTAGATATTTTTTTCAGAAAATTTTATTGTGCTTAAGAATGTTTTAAATATATTTTATACTCAAAAATATTTGAATCTCATTTTTTTAAAATAGCCAAAACGTTTTTTGGCTATTTAAAAAAAATGCCCTTAGTACGATTTTGAAAATTACCAATTATAAGAAATCCCCCCCCAAAAAAAATCCCCTGCTTATTGTTGAAGGAAATACCTCTTTAAAAGGAATTTTTCCCCCCAGTAATATCCATAACCTTTCCTAATGTAATGATTCCAAGCGATAGGAAATTTCGAAAAATTCATAACTGTTTTTAACGTAATAATTTCAAGCAATAGGAGGTTTTGAAAATCCAAGAACCTCTTTTATTGTTATAATTTCAAGCAATAGGAAGTTCTGAAAATCGCAGAACCTTTTTTAATGTAATAGTTTCAAACAATATGTGATTTTGAAAATCTTTTTATTCTTTGTCTTCCTGATGTGTATCTAGAAGTAACAAATTTTCTTTTATATTCAAAAATATTCCAAAATGTATTTCCTTATATTTAATTAATGTTAATTTGTCGATATTTTTAGGAAGATTAATGAGTCCAAAAAGTGATATTATCGCTTAAAGAAATTGTTACTTAAGCTAGATTTAATTCAAAATTCAGACAAGTATTTAAAAGTTTTGCCCTTAGTATGATTTTGAAAATACTTGAGCCATTGTCATTAAGAAATTTCCAACAATCCAAAAATTTTACATATAATAATTTAAATTTTTTAAAAAAACATTTTAAGTTTTAAAAACATTTCAATAGAATTGCTATTAGTTAATTTAAACCCTGATCAAGTCGATGGTGAAAAAGAACATAAATGTTCTAATCAAACTTCCAACAATTTCTGGGAACTGCTTCGTGTAAAGAGAATCAGTGGACCACCCTTTACGCAAAGATTACAAAAAGGCGAGAAAAAAATCTTGTTATAATGCGTAAATCATGACAAATAAGGGTCAGTTTTAGCTAAGGGAAAATGTGAATCATATGAGTCACGTGACCGACAGCTACGTGATGTCATAATCAAGCGGGCTCTTTCAAATGTATCTCGGAAGGTTCGACCTCCCCGGCGGCATGTCTTTGGCGGTGTGTTTGTTGACGTTTTTTATTGACGAAACCCTAGCTTTTTGCGGCGCCTTTGAAGCAGGGTCCGACAGGCGTGGGCCGACCCCAAAAGAGTCCCGAGCGAATCTTCCAATATCCAAACCAATTTTCTTGAGATACACTTCCGGCTGTGTTGAGCACTTAGCTCAAGTCCGGTGGTGCCGTGGTAAGCCAAAATATCGGTTTCAGACAAAGATCCAGATTTGATAGACATTGACATTGAGTGGGTGTGTGGCGCCAATGGCACAGTGTTATTATTTTTTTTTCTTTGCCCTCTTCGTATTTAAAGACTTGAGTACATCAAAAGTAAAATTATTTTGTATTTGGTGCATTCTCTGAAATATATAGAATAAAACCCAGGGCTATTCGAAGAGGATGAGACCAATGCAAAAGCTGGAAACTCCATGCTGCTTGCTAGCTGATTAATAGAACATTATTTTATCCACCTCCTTTTTTTTCCTCCGATTATACATACACTTTAATTTTATCACGCTATTCAAATACGTTCACATTTATACCTATTGACTGCGTTGACAGATTATTGACATCGATTATATAACCGAAAATTAGAAGAAAATAATTTTATTTGTTAAAAAAAATAACTCAAAATTTAGACATATGAATGAATTTACTTTTAGAAATTAATCCAAAATTTAAATTTAGACTTTCGATCTCATATGTCTTTTATTTACAAAATTCGGATAATTCTCACAAATGGGCTGAAGACATTTTTACTAAACGGTGTTAAGATTTAAATGCAAGCCGACGTCCTGACACAGAGGTAGCATGCTTTGATCATGACCTGTGCGTCCCGGTCAAAGCATGGTTGTTCTTCTGTGTTCTATCTGTGAGGCGTGTGAATGTGCCCCTGTGTAAAAAGCGGCTGTGCAAGTGAATGCGATGAGTGTGTAGCTAAGTCAGACTCTTGGCATTAGTTGGAGCTATTTCAAAAACAAGAGACGCTATTAGGTTTAAAATCGTTGACGGCCGTCAGCATGCTTGTCCATGGCAATTGCCATCAGTAACAGCAACAATAGCACGATTTAAATGCGCCTTGCAGAATGATCTGATTCATCAAATTTAAATAAAAACAAAATTTGGTAACGAGTTTTTCCCATTCAAAATTATAATAATATAAAAATTAAACTGTTTATTTAAAGAGAATTTTTTAAAATTGTATTTTAACTCATCATTGATCAGAAAATTATACTGCCATTATCAAATAATGTTGATCATAATAATTTAATAATTAAACTATTTATTTTAAAAAATTATTTTAATTGTACTTTAGTTTATTATTGATCTGAATTTTCAGTTTGAATCTATCGGTTTTATGGGTTCAGTAAAAGCAATAAAACAAAAAGTGAGTCTTACTCTTTTGCAAACAGTAATAAGAATAATAAAAGCAATGCACGTATTTATGCAAGATTCCACAGACCGATTTAATGTCGGATTTATACAAGTAGGTCACTAGTTCTTCAAATGGCTAAAGACATGCAGCCGAAGGGGGCGTAGCTCAGATGGTAGAGCGCTCGCTTAGCATGCGAGAGGTACCGGGATCGATACCCGGCGCCTCCATTCAACACTTTTTATTTATTCAGTATAGTGACATACGATAATCTAAAAAGGAAAGTGCAGATGCTCAAAGTGTTACTGACAAAAAATGCTGAATTTGGCGGTGTTTTTTTTAAAGAGCAAAATATAAAAAAGAAATAAAGCGAAATCCTGAGTTTCAAGTCTATTGCTATAAAACTGATGGCTAAAGGGAGCGAAAAAAGTATGTTATGTACAAAGCACAACTCGTATTTTTTCAGCCAGAAATCATTAACCCTTTGAAAAATAATTAGATGCAAAATTATTCACCTAATACAAAGATTTATTTATTGCTATGAAATATAAATGTACATAATTCTATTAAGTTAAATTTCTTTGAAAAATTAATCTACATCTCTTAACCATTATGTAGGCGTTTGTAACGATTAAATTTGAAAAATAAATAACTTCAAAATAATGCAAAATCTTGAATGGTGAATCAGTGGCACCATCGGAGTGCAAAGGGTTAGAGCAGTAATTTCAACCCAACTATTACAGTGGTTTATTTTCCTCCTTGAATTTTCATGTAATTTAAGATTTCTACAGTTTTAGAAAAATTAGTTAATATGAAACTATTGATTAGACTTAAACAAATTTAAACAACAATATGACACCATGACAAAGTGGAAAGAAGAATTCAAGATAAAACCTGCAGGAGATGTCTCATTTAAACAAACAACTTTTGTGTTTAAAGTCTTTCGATAACTACAATATCATTGAAGTTAGGAGCTAAAAAAAATGATTCTCAAGCCCTAATTTTGATTGTTTCTTAAATCATCAATTTATGTTGCCATGTAGTTAACTTAGATGTTGTTGTTATTTCTTATGGCACTTACCATGGTCAAGATCTCTGATGTAATCATCGATTTAAGCCTAATCAGCGTCTCTTGTTTTGTAGTAGCGCCTACTAGGGGTACGATTGCTACTCACTTATCACATTCGCTTGCACAACCCCTTTTTACAGGGAGGAACATTCCCACACCTAACATATAGAACGCAGAAGAACAATCATGCCCGAACCGGGATGCCCAGATCACGGAGAAGTCGCTCAAACCCTATGCCAGATGTAAAGTAATCTATCTTTGTTTTTCAGCTAGCCGAGAGTAATTTTTTTAAATTCTATTGAATTCCCACCTTACACCGCTTTAATATAGATATTGCTTACATATTCTGTTTACAGTTGCTACCTGAAAAGCTGGTATCCAATTTCTCAACAACAGCAACAACAAAAAATCAATAAAGGTATCACAAATCACAGCGAGTATCAACCTTCTTCTATGAATGCTCCTCTGTTTTCCTCAGCTCTGAATGACGAACGATATCCTCTTCATAGGATGAAATCTTACCTGCCTAGTCTGGTGCAGGCCTGTTCTCTGGGTCGGGTGAGAGGTCAGTGAATCCTCGCTCGGTCGGAAGTGGAGGAATGCCCGCTGACTCATCCCATCCCTCGACCGCAAGACGAATTAAAAAAAAAATTAAAAAGTGGAATAACAGTGAGTCGGAAATGACTACCGATAGCTCATAATCGGTGCGATAATTCGGTATTGACTTTGCTTTTCGAGTTCTTCTTCTTCTTTTTTTGGTGTTATCGAGTTGCGGCGAAGGTGTGATTCATCGATGACTCAGTTCCTGAGGAAGGGGGGGGAAATGAACTTTTATTTTGTTGTTGTCTCTTATCGAACAACAGTGCTTAGTTCCACTTTGCACTTCAGCATTATCTGTAATCCGCTTTAATATCTATTTTTAAAATTCAAGGGAAATTTTTTTTCAATTCTGACAAAAGCAAAAACTGTGTAAGAACAAGAAAGATATGGTTTAATTATTTTAAATTCGTAAGAATTATTATTATTATTATCATATATTTGTAGTTTCAAATGTCGTATTTCATTCGAACAATAATTAAGTGTCGGAGTTAATAAAGTGAATAAAATCGGAGTGAAAAAAATTAAAATCATGAATGTTTTAAAAGATATAACAATTCCCTGATGATTCAAAGATATCGATGTTTCTACCGTTGGGCAAGTGAATTATAGCATTTGATGACTTCAATTAGTTTTATTCATCCAGGTGAGTACCTCATTTTGAATCTAAACGGGGAACTATTTGAACAATGGGTACAAATGGGAAGGTAGTAACTTTCATAAAATATATTTGTTGTTCCAAATGTCATCTTTCATTCGAACAATCAAATGAAGTGTCGAAG
>JAOUZG010038877.1:224646-245089 GCA_026289955.1 Argiope argentata | reverse complement strand
TATTTATACTGCTCCAAATATCAATAATTTAAAGAAAAGGGAAAAAGATTCAATAAGTTCCAGTTTTCTTAAAATAAAGGGTGAAGAAATTCATCACGAGCTGCAAAAGAGAAAATAAGTTTCATTTTTGGTAATGGACTGCATTATGAGAGGGGTGCTGGTTAAAATTAGTAAGAGTGGCTTTTTTAAAAAAAATCGAAAACGGAACTCCAGATCAAGTCACGCGTATTTTTAAGTTAAGTTTCAGCTGCGATTTCCGCACGGCTAATTGCATCCTCAAAAGGCAAAGGTTACGAGATATACGCCGGGAAGAAAACCCACCTCTCACGTAAAAAAAAGAAAGAAAGAAAGAAAGCACACTGCTGGCGAAAAAGGACGGAAAAACAAAGTCTCAACTTGGGTCGGTAGAGAGCGGTTGAATGCGACGCAGGCGCACAGGAATCTTGGGCACGCGCGTGACATGGCGCGAGGGAGGAGGACCAATCAGGAAACTCATCGGGGAAGGATTAGGTGGGAGGGGGGTTGTTTCGCCCCCCCCCCCCTATTCTCAAAGCCGCAGACGAAAACGGTGCAGTAGTAGGCGATTTTAAAAATGATAACAAACAATGCCCTAACATGCATATTAAAATAGACCTAACGGTGTCATTTTATTCGTTGCCTTGTTTTGAAACCATTTATGTACATTGCAGTAGCCGACGGATTGTGATAATACGAAAGCTTGACTCATGCACACAGGTTATATCACAAGACAAATATTGCACACGAATTTACTTTTCAAATAATGTCAGATAATATGTCGTCCAGAAATTACACCTTATTTTAAAAATAACTTTTATCATCATGTGTAAATAAATATTTTTTTCTAAATGAATCATTTAATTTTTTTTCTGTTTCTTTAACAACGTGAAAGAATCAGACACACACATATTTTTAACTTCTAGTATACACAGTAAAAATACTAAAATAGTTTTTTTAAAAAAGCTATAATAATTTTATCGAGTCAGTTTTATGATTGTGTGCCATATTTTTCCTTTGCATGTGCTTTAAATTTGTCTTGACATAGCCGGTACACTTTCTTTTCTACGAATACTTAATTAATTTTGATATAATGCAGTATTTGAAATTTTTCCATAATGTTTCTCAAATACTTTAGCAAAAAGTTGCCTGTTGGTCATTTGGAGTACAGTGTCCAGTTTCTACCGGGTGTCCAAAAAGTTCCCGTACTCCAAATTAAAAAAATCATTTTCCATGATTTTTTTTCAAGTATATTAAATTTTGCCATACGAGTAATGAAACCATGGACATGCTTGAAGCTTTTTTCGGCGATCGACTTATCTCAAAAAATCTTTGGCCACCTCGATCCCCTGATCTGACCATCCCGGACTTTCTTCTGTGGGGATATTTAAAGGACAAAATTTATGAAGGTGATCCTCAAACAATAGATGATTTGAAAATCGCAATTACCCAAAGGACACAAGAAATCACTCCTAGCATGTTAAAACGAGTTTCGAAAAACATACGCAAACGAGTTCAGTTTTATCTCCAAAAAGGGGTGGACATTTTAAACATTTAATATAAATGTAAGTTCAGTATTTTTTCCTTAGTTATGCTTTCCTTAGTTATTCAGTATATATCCTTAGTTATTTTTATCATTGGCATAAAAATAATTCTTTTTAAACCTATTGTTTCTGTAAAATAAATTCACAAATCATCAGAACGGGAACTTTTTGGACACCCTGTATATTAGAAACAGTCACGTATTCATAATGACAACAAAACTCGTTTGCAGATCTGAAAGTCTTAGGCTTTCAAATATTATTTATTATAAAAAAATATTTTTTTTATTGGTTTTTTATATAAGTATAATAAAAATACATATATAATAAAATTAAAATATAATCTGCTATGCATATTTCAATGTATCGTGTCAGAACATCATTTCTTGAAAGGCCAAGGACCATGTGCTCGTGCAAGTTAAATTATATTTTTATTCATTTTAATTGTTTCATTGAATGTGTCACTTTAATATTGCAAACGATCCAAAAAACTTTGTTTCGCATTTATTTTTTTAAAAAAATATCACGTTTCCTATTTATTTCATTTTATATAATCACGCGCTCAAAATGACATTTTTCTAGGTATTATTCGTGGTATTCATTAACTTATTTTTTTATCCGAGCCTTTGTAAATGCTATGACAACGCGTTATTAAAAGCTGATTCTTTGAGATGCTCGTGCAGATAATAACATTTTTATTTTTCGCCTATGGATTTTTGTTGAAGCCAAAAACCTCATCCTCAAAACAACATCTTGTTCTGACATGAAAAAAAAAAGTGACCTCCAGAATTTGATAAATTGCAAAAACCACACTTAAGTCAAAAAACACATTTTTATTTTCGCGTATGTACTGTATAGAAAAAGTATAGTAATCATCAAAAAATTTAAGAAGAATTTCCCAGTTTTAAACCTTCCTCAATTCGAAAAACACATTTTTACTTTCACGTATACGTAGAATACAGAAAGTATAGAAATCGTCAAAAAAAAATCAAACTCGAGATTTTCTCGAATCTCTACGTCTTAGATCTTACCTAATTCGCAGAAACATATTTTCGAAAAATATTAGTTCCCTCTAGTTATTTGTTTGTGACAAAGTCATAACAGACTCCCCAATCCGCCTCAAAAGCACATGGATTGAAACCATAAAAACTGAATGACCGAACCGCCTCAACAGCAACACTAGCGGGAACTGTGGTTGATTCAGAAGCGCCACTACCGGCCACGGTACAACCCTTCCTGGAGGAAGTACGCCCCATCATCGATGGGAGGAACTTACTTCCACTTATTAGTGTACCCTTCAATGGGGCGAGATCCAAACACCATGTTGGAAGCATCTCATCCTCATTTTGAGAGGGGGGATCTTGTCTGGGGCAAAGACAGCTCAAATAGTCTTTGAGCTAAATGAATGAAATTTGGTTTACAATTTGAACCAAATTTGTAGATTTCTATCAAACTTTGAGCAAACTCCGCTCAGTGGAAATATATATATCTAACTGTTTGAATATACTTTAACACGATAACTAGAAAAGAAAGAGAGCCAAATGAATAAATTCCATACGCAAAATTAATTATAGTCTAGAAATACGTCAAATTTGAGACTATTCTAACAAAAAATTGACCGTTTGTTGTTAGTACTTTTAGAAACACGATAAACTGTTTTATTTGATATATTGAAAGGCGCAATGATTTTAATATTGATCAAATTCGATTTGAAACTTTGTAACTACAAGTATAATTTTGTATCAAATTTTTGCTTCAATTGGATGGGAAAAACGTGTCTAAAATACAAATTTGATTTCCTGGTACTATTAATCGCAATTCCGGGATTAATCGCCAAATAACTCACCAAGGATGACAAAAGATTCATTAAAACTGCTTAATTGACACCAAAAGTTATATTTTGTAACTATTTATTTTACGCCAATGTTACACAAAACGATCTTTATGACGATATCTTTATTACGCTTCTACGGAAACGATAACTTAAAAACGCTTTGAATTGGACGAAAGAAGTTGGTGAATTATATTTATATCGAATTTTTTTTATCCCGATTAAATTTTAAACAAAATCCATTTGAACGAAATTTGTCTGTTCCAATACAAGGGAATACGATTATAAAATAAAGATAAGTAAATATAATTACAGCAGGTAAAAAAACTGCAAATTAAACGTATGCACTAGCTAGCTAGAAAGATATATCTGGTATGCAATTTTAACATCTAAGGCGCTGTAACGTATTGAATTCATTGCAGGATTGGCATTTTGTGTGCATATTCGTATGCATGTAAATGAAACAACTCAACAACTTAGATGAGTGAAATTTGGTATGGTATCTTATTACAATAATTGCAGGTTTGCCTCAAAGTTTCGTTTCATTTGAAGTATCTCCAAATACATATTCAACCTTCGGTACTTACGTATTATACCATCGACGTCAACAATCGCCAATGGTTTATTAACTCAATGGTGACAGATTCAATTTAGCGATAAACCAAATTACGATACGTCAACGAAACCAACAAAATGGCGGATGACAGTTAATGTTTGAAGAATTTTTTAAATAATGGTGCGTTTTTTTTTGTTGCAATTATTGGAGATTTAACAACTAACTGGCGACGCCTTCAAATTTGGCGATAAAGATCGACGATCTAATACGTAAGTATTCAGTGTTCTGCTTTGTTCTAGAAGCACAAAACGCTCATGTGCTAAGTCGATCATTCTACCCAAAGACAAGTAGCATTCTTTGACTAAACCTAATTTGACAATTTTCATGCAAGAAGCGAATAATTATGGGGTAGGAGAATTATTACAAGGAAGTGGACGAGAAATTTTCGAGATGATTTCTCTTGCTAAGTTTTAATTTCTTATTACTAAATACATAAGAGCACCTAATCGAAAGTTCTGCAACTTTTTATCATTTTGTTAAAAGTACCTTTTAAATTGTCTTACACACACTGTCTTGGAGGGGATTAGCAGTTAAAGGACTTCCTAGCATTGTCTGTCATATATTTGTCGTTTGAAATTTATTCATTTAGAAATCTGTAGCGTTAGCCTTATAAGCCAAATAATATCCTTCGAACTGAAGGGTCCCTTTTGCTTGATATGTTACTCGGCTACAGGCCCAAACCTCGCAGGTTCGTAACGCCACCTTCACTCGCTACAAATCAAATTAAAAACAGTAAAATAATGGAAAAGTGAAAGAAGGTCTCCAGATTTCCATTGCCTAAGTATCCTTGCAGAGTTTAATATGGTACCGTACACGACCGTTGCAAATCACATAAAACAACAAAATTAGATTACTTTGATAATACGTTCCCTCAAACCTTCGAAGCAACAAGTGATTCCTAAGCAGTTGCAAGGCCTAAAGGGCAGTTGCAGGGTACTAAGGAGGGGCATACAGGGCAGAATCGAAAAGAAATTTTATTTTACCTTTCCTTCTTTAATGAATGTTCTTAATTACTATAGTAATAAAGCAGAAGGGACCTCAAAAAAGTTTTTGCCCCAGGCCCCAACTAGGCTAAGTCGGGTCCTGAGTTAGTTGTCTGTTTGATAATCTGACCTTGGTCAGACTTAAAGACCACTTTCTTTTTTAACTGGTTTCAGATCCACTGCTTTAATGAAGTTATCCTTATTAAGAGAGGGGATAGTTCAAAATAAATGATGAAACACTGCTGAATCGCCGGATACTACTCACACCTTTGAGCTCTCTTTTGATGAATCTCATGAAAAGAGCTCTTTTCAGAGAGTGCGTGACGAGAAGAGATGCGAGATAAGCGATCGCAACCCCAGAAGCGAGGGACGGTTCGTCGACTCCGCAATCAGAGCGTCCCCTCGCGTGCAGCGGAAGCGCACCTGTCGCCCCCAGAGATGCTTATCGGGCTCAACAGGTGCCCTGGTCCCCCGAAGGGCAGAAGGATTGAGAAAATGGGCAGGAAATCGCCCATCAGATGAAACCTCTGGAAACATCCCAATGGATTCTAAATGAAGTAAAAGTGATTAAGTGATGCTAACAAGTGTGCGCGTGTGAAGAAGATACGTGATCGAAATTCGCTCTCGCGACAACAAAGCTGTTCACCCCGCAGCACAGGAAATGTTTACTTCATTGTTGCGAAATTTGTTTAGCGAGGGATATGTGGATTGATATGTTACATTATTGTTGCAAAATGCATTGCGGCTGTTGAAGGTGGCTCTTGTAATTAAAGACGATCTGCAACGTCTTTGTCCATACTCTTGCGCAACTTTCCACAGAGGCGGCGATAGCAGGGGGCTAGGGGGGTAATTGCCCCCTGTCGGTAGCCCCTTGCCTCCCAGTCGGCGAGATGTTTAGAGCTTCGTCGGCAAAAATGTTCACCATTTTAGGATGGTTGTAGAGAGAATCATATCGAATATGATTATTTAAAAACCTCCTTGAAATTAATATAATGTAAACAATCGAAATATCCAAGTAATAGTTAAATTGTTTAGACTATATTTGGCAAAATATTCGATAGGGGGGTAGATCAATAATATGCCGTATTTTCATAGACAATTTTTGATAGACCTAAAAATTGAAAATAATGGATGTCGAAGACATATGTTAAGCAGTTTTTCAGACTACTTTTCAATTTGTACTACTTTTGACAATAAAACCGAAAAAGTGATAAACTAATTTATTGACAATTTTTGATCAATTGACTATATATTTAATTTGACGAGTGTCGAAGAAGTCTGCAGATTTCCGACATTTGATTAAATAGTCGTTCATTTAACGTGTAATTTGCACTTATTTTGACAATATGACAAGTGAATAAAATATTCCATAACATTTTTTTTTACAAATGTACAATGAATAATGAATTTAAGGAATCTAAATAATACTAAATAATACTTCAAAAAAAAGAATCTAAATAATACTTGATTTTCTTTAATTGAATGTAAAATTAGCTATTTTGAGTTATTTTGAAGCCAAATGAGAGACATTGTGCTTGCCCCCCTGTCGGATTTGTCTTGCCTCCCTGTCGGCAAATTCCTGTCGCCTTCTGTCTTTCCAATACATAGTCAGAAAACTGAATCAATACGCCACTTTAAGAATATAAAACTTTGTCACTTCTCAGAACTCTGAAACATCACGATGTTGCCGTTGAAAGTGACAGGGGATTTTCTATGAAATTGTTTTCCTGTAATCTCAAAAACCAAGATTTTGGAGCTATATTACCGAATTATAATTTGCCCCAATTTGTGAAAACTTGCTGTCCTATCTGTCTGTTCTCTGATATATCTAATCTGATTGTAAAATTGGGAGTGATTAAAGAACAAACAGTAAAAAATTAATATACCATCAAAAACTTTTTCGAGTGAAAAATTTAAATTCATTTAAAAAGTCAAAAAACTTTTAAATAAGGGAATAAATATTTATTTCTATGAAATTTTGAACAAAATTTACTAATTGGAAATCACGAGCATTTAAATAAAATATTGGGGAAAAGCAAATGGGGGAAGGGTGGGGGGGGGGTAAAATAGAAAAATTGGTTTATTTCCATATTGTGGATTTGTAGCAATTTTTCAGATTGTGATCGGCCTCACATTTTGAAATGTGTTTTCGTTCTGTTTTATAATTGACAGTGATAGCTCAAAAAGACAATTATCTAGATCGACGAATTCTATTCAATAAACGAGATTATTGTTTTTATATTTGCGTATCCGTTTGGAAGGAACGCGATAATTCAAAAATGCCGATTCATTCAAAATAAATTCAAAAATACTACCAATAAAAATTAATTCAAAAAATAGTAGTGAAATTTGATACAGAATGTCTGACGCTGAAATTGCATAACTATGCCAGATTTTATTATTACCTGATTTTATAATCGAATTAGAAGTCTAAAATGCATACTCGAATCTTTCAAGTATGCAGCAATGAAAAATAGATGTTATATTATCTAAGTGCTATAGACTTCTGGCATCAGGGCTTCACATGAAAATCGTGTATTCGCTTGAGGCACACATGAGAACTGTATGATTCCCATTATAATAATGGAAACCAGTACTTGTGTATTTATTGCTTGCCATTGGCGAATAACTATAATTAGGAAAACCAGTACTTCTGTAGCAATTGCTTGCCATTGGCGAATAACTATAATAACGAAAGCCAGTACTTGTGTATTAATTGCTTGCCACTGGCGAATTACTATAACGAAAACCATAAGTGTATTAATTGCTTATCATTGGCGAATAACTATATTGAAAATCAGTATTTGTCTATTAATTGCTTGCCATTGGCGAATAACTATAATGAAAATCAGTATTTGTGTATTAATTGCTTGCCATTAGAAAATAACTATAATAACGAAAACCAATATTTGTGTATTAATTGCTTGCCATAATTGGCGAATAACTATAATAACGAAAAAAAGTATTTGTGTATTAATTGCTTGCCATTGGCGAATAACTATAATAATGAAAACCAGTACTTCTGTATCAATTGCTTGCCATTGGCGAATAACTATAATAGCGAAAACCAGAAGTGTATTAATTGCTTACTATTGGCGAATAACTATATTAAAGAAAACCTGCATTTGTGCATTAATTGATTGCCATTGGTGAATAACTAGGTGCTCCTGTTCTATCCCCCCTGTGACTGTTGTTCGCTTATTGATTAAAATGTGACACTTATAATTTAACACTTCTGTAACAATTATTGATTAAAATTTGATAAGGAATTTTAATATTGTATAAAAGAAAGCCGTAAAGCAGTGAGTTGTTTTAAATTCGAATGGGAAGTAGGACTGAAAACTTATGCTAATTAAACATAAACAGACATAATTTGTTTGTGATTAAAAAATTCTGAAAAATTATTATAAAAGTATAAGCAAAAAAATAATAATAAAGATGAAGACAGAAAAAAAAAGATTAAAATGAAATCTGCTATGCATATTTCAATGTATCATGTCAGAACATAGTTTCTTGAACGACCAAGCACCACGTGTTCGTGCAACTTAAATTATATTTTTATTCATTTTAATTGTTTCATTTAATGAGTCACTTTAGTGTTGCAAACGATCGAAAAAAACTTGTCTTTCATTGATTGTTTAAAAAAATATCTAATTTCCTTTCATATAATCGCGTACTCAAAATGTCATTTTTCTAGGTTTTATTTGCTGTAGTCTTTAACTTTTTTTTTAAAATCACAGCTTTTGTAAATGAGATGACATCACATTATTAAAAGCTGAGATGCTCGTGCAAATAATATAATTTCAATTTTTTGCCTACGGGTTTTTGGTGATGTTAAAACCGCATTCCTAAAACAATATCATGTTCTGAGATGATAACAAATAAATGTTATGTACAAACACAAAAATAAGAGATAATAAAGATAGAGATTTATAGTGTTACTCTTGTGAATAGTGTTCTTGAAAATTAAACAGATCTTGATCAGACTTCCTGTAAATAAAATGTTTTTCTTCAAAATTTGATTTTTTTTAAAAAAATTCGTATTCAAGTTAGTGTAAAAAATGGTGAGATGAATGTTCCCTTTTTTCATATCTATTGGGAAAAATGCCAATAGCCCTGATTTCATACTAAGATAAAACCAGCATGCCGTGCCTACGTTTCAAGGAATGCTGAAAGACACTTGAAAAGGATCTTTAACTAAGAAGTCGTTTGTAATAACTACTTAGAACTCTCGGACCGGGCATCAGGTAATTGTTTCGATGTATTCTAGGTACCACCCTGGAGCAATTTCTAATTGACCGATTGTGTCTGATTCGCGTGACCGGTCCACTGGTCACTCGTCATTCAAAGTCACCTCCAAAGCCTGTCGGTCGCGTGTTGGCAGCCCGTTCGCGGGGCATTTCAATGAAGTCGCGTGTGGAATTATCGCTAAAAAGAACCTGTCTGCTCTGCTAATGACCGTGACCGTCATCAGGAGTACATCGGGTCTTTGTTTTCTATCTCCTCCTCTTTTGATTTAATGCCTCCTTTTTTTAATTTTATCTTACTTTATAAGAAGTTATTTTTAATTTTATTTTACACCACGCGATGTCTTCAAATAAATGAGCACTTTATCCGCACTCTGATTGGTCAAGCATTTTGCCAGAGGCCAATTAGGCTGCGAATGAAAGAGTGATATATATCTGCTTACATTCAACAACTGGAAAACTTAATTATTTGAACGAGTAAGTTGGCGGACAGCCATTTGTTTCTTTTCGATGAAGTATTATTCAAGTCAATTAGGTTCCATGAATCATCCCTTGAAAAACAGCTATGTAGAGAAAAAAATAAGCAGATAAATTGGAAGTTTTCAAAATAAAATAGTGGAATGGTAAATTCTTCTTAGGAATTGCATTGTGAGATAGTAGTGGTGGAACTTTTGATATATGGTAACGAAAAGGCGGATCAATATGCAAAGATGGCGACACAGAAAAAGAATGTGGATATGATTGTCCCCAAATCAAATAGTGTCTTAAAATGGGAACTGAGAGAAGAAATTAAACTACAATGGTTTGACAGATGGTACATGTCCAAAAAAGGAAGAATAACTTACGATTTTATTCCTATTTCTGAAATAAAAATAAGAAGATACCATCCACTGGTAATCCAAATTATATCAGGACATGGAAGATTCCCTGCATATTTCCAAAGATTTGGAAGAATGCAGGATAATAGATGCATTTGTGGAGGAATCGGTACTGCTTACCACTATTTAAAGGAATGTACATAAATATCCGATCATAAAACATCTGCAAGTTAAAAATAATGAGTTCAGTACTGAAGGTTCCAAGTAATCTTAGGACTCTGAAGGACATGATGTCTAAAATTGCCAGTTTTTTCCCCAACTATTTGAAAGTTTGTAAAGGAGGAAGTGGTCAGTTTATGACCACTTTGGGGTCAAGTATCTTGAAGAGAATATTAGTTTGACAGATTCGGTCAATGCAAGGATGGATATTGCTACAGCCCACAGTCGGCCATAACGAATCCTGTTGATGCTGCTACGTTCAGTGGATCAGTTCAATTCAGTTGTTTTAACGACTCATTTTATTGCAACACTTGGACTATTTTGGGACGAATCTCTTAAATTTGAGCCTCTGCCAGATGGCAAGTACAACATTTGTGCTGGATCTCCCTCTTCTAACTTTCCCAACGGAAGGACATTTCACGCCGACGGATTTAACACGCACCAGATGAGTTTACACGAAGATTCTTCGGTGGAATCAGGTCTCGAATCTGAAAAACCCTTCGGTTCTGAAGTCCAGAAGTTACCATCATGGCCTTACGCTTTTACAAAAGAGAACCTAGAATAGTGCTAAATTACTTCTTTGAAAATTTCTCAGCAGTTCAAAACGGGCTGTTTCTCAGAACAATCAACCTGAATATAGACTGCGTGATTATTCATTCAGAGTTTTTACTGATTCGAGTGTTTATAAAATGCTGTATTGAGCATCTCGCGTTTTTCTTGGAAATCATAGTCAAAAATTTTACCATCAAGGAAAATTGTTTAAAATTTAATACCTTTTTTTAAAAAGTAGTCTAAGTCAACGTTTCTCAAAATTTTAGACATTGCGACCCCCTTTTTAGTCTAAATATTTTGCCGACCTCCCCCCGAAAAGTTTTAAATCTGTCTAAAGTTTAGACAGAAATTTTGAAAATTTTACATGCACACAAGAGTTTGTAGAGCATGTGTCGAGTATTGGCACCACATCCCTTGACACTTCATCACTCTCCTTACTAGTATCATCTCAACTCGAAACTTTGATTGAACAGTTTACAGATTACATTCCAGTTAAGGATATGAGTGGGTGTTGTGTGGATAGTCAATCCGTTCAGGGAGCAAGCCGTAACAAATGTTGAGCTAAGTGCCCACATCGACAAATTTTGGATACGTATTAAAAATGAATACCCAGAACCGTCCACGACAGCATTAAAAATTTTGATGCCATTTTCTACACACTACAACTCTGAACAAGGATTCTCCATAATGATAAATTTAAAAACATAATCAAGAAAACGCTTGACACTGGAAAATGACATTGTTTTGTGTATTACAAATCTCATTCTAGGTATTAAAAAATTAGTTAATTCCAAAGAAGCTCATGTACCCCATTAACTAATAGAACACAAAAACCAACTTGTATGCGTATTAAAAACTTTATATCTACTTTTTTTAATGAAAATTACATCAATAAATTAATTTTCTTTAAACTTTTCTACCACTTCTTGCCCCCTCCCCTGGACACATCCCGTGACCCACCTTTTGAGAACCCCTGGTCTAAATAATAGAGTACCTTTCGAAGATTTGTTTGATAATTCCTATCAGGCATTCCCACCCGACTCCTCACCAAGTCACTCGTGGGGCGATAAATTTCCGAGTTATGCCATTTTGGTCATGATATTATTAAATCTTAGCCAATGATAAAGCTTGCCATAACAGGACCATATCCTTATTTGCTGAATGAAAAGCAGTAGCATTGTCATTATAGATTGTATGTGGCAGTCCTCTCCGGTCAGCAAATCGTTGAAGAGCTAGGGAGAAAGTTGTCAGTGTTAACATCTGACGCGAGTTCAATGCGTAATGCACGTGTTGTTGGAATTCTCTATCAAGTATTGCAGCAGTTTAATTCTTATACACTTTTACTGAAATATAAAACTGTCGGAGATATCGTATTCCTAAAATTGTACGTCCTAATTCAGTTTGGCATCAAGTCTTATAGACTTTTCTTCTCTTTCACTGGCATGGCAGCTCTGAATGGACCATAGCCTTTCAGAACCATCCCTCTCATTTCCATGCCAAAGTTTTTAAAAAATTTATCAACTTTAGGATTTTCAGGTTTTACCCAGAAGTCGATTCATTTTTGCGATGGAATTTCGCTTGTTGTCCTACCTTATTACTTTCCCGTATATGGAGTATAAGAAAATTAATTGCCAAAAAATTCGAAAGGGAGATTTTAACAAATCTCCATGTTTTATACTTCCCTGAATTTGAAAAACACCTCTTTGGAAAATGTTTGTGTGTGAAAAAAATAACTCAAAAGCCCTTTGAATTAGACGGTTGAAATTTTGTATATGTCTTTATTTCTGTCAGATATTGAGTAAAATAGATCCATTCATCTGGCTGTTCGAATATAAGTTAATATGATGATTCTTAAACAAAGGAAGCTCGATACATAAAATTCAGTACGCATATTTAACATCTATAGTGTAAAAACCTGTCAGATTTTGAGTCAAATCCAATTATGGATTTATTGTCAGTCAGTCTGCACTTTCAAAAACATTTTAACACAATACTTCAAAAATAGGATGATTTAAATATGCTAACTTAGATATGGAACTTTGTGACTGCCAGCGTAATTTTGTGCCAAATCCATTAATTGAGAAATTTGTTTCCATTAATTGAGAAAAATTTGCCTCAAACCCGAATAATATACCAGGAATTAACAGCCAAATAACTCGCCAAGAATTGCACGATATATTGAGTAAAAATATTTAATTCATACTAAAAGTTAATATTTCGCGACTATTGTGCGCCAACGCCATGTAAGGTGCGTTCTGGCATGACAAGCTCATTAGAGCGTATAGGAGGAAATTTTAAAGAGACTCCTCTCCCTGGTTCTTCGAAACTGGACACAATCCTAGGTAGCCATTGCCTCTTGCAGAAAATCTTTTCATGAATACTGTTTCTAGCCAAAGCCTATACGTTTAGGATTTTCTGATCTTTTTGTAGGTTTTCTAAACTCGAGCAAAACTTTTTTGTGAATATTTATTATTTAAGTTAGAAAGAGAGAGTGTTTTTTAAAGATTTCACAGAGATTATCGCCCACAATGATTACACTATCCAAGTCACTATATGCTTTGGATGGTATTGCACTTACCTGGATATATTTCTTTAGATTTTTCTTCCAAATAAGTGTAAATTTATCTTCCCTATAATTTTTAAAAGTATGTAAAACAGACTGAAATTTCATGGCTCTAAAATTTTATCGTGCATTTTTGCCTGATGTTGGACCTTACAGTTTTTCCTCTGCACAACAGCCCTGGGTGGGCCTTGAACTTCCCCAGAATCTCCCTCCATATACCGTTCAATCGTTTAACAAAATTTTTTCAGTTTATTCATAAGGGCTTTTAACAGCTAAAACAGACCCCGAAAGTTGTTTTAATGCACCTTACCTTAAAGTAAGAAAAAATTCTTAAATTTAATATATTTTTTACTAAGGTTTTGTATGATATTTAACATTATGCTTTGGAATTTTTAAATTAGTGAAATAATTTTCCTTAATCAAATCATATGTGAAAAAACATGTTCAATATAAATAGTCCAAGATAAAATTTTCATGCACGCATTTTCAAAAAATAAGTAACTGTATTAACAAATGTTACGTCAACTTACTACCAAAGAACATAGCTTGATAATTATTTAAATTATTTTATTATAATTATTTTATTTAAATTATTAAATTATAATTTCCCTTTTTTACGCTGCTAAAGCATGATAGAGTTTTTAAAAGAACATTTTTAGCATATTAGTAAGCACTGAAAAAAATACTAATAATCAATATAAAACTTTCATAGTTTACTTTATTATGCGTGTACAAGCAAACCTGGAGAATTTCAGATTGACATAATGAACCTTTTTTTGTTTAGGCCTGGGGCAAACTTTGAAGATTTATTGTTGAGAAAAAAGATTTTGAAGTAAATGTTTCTGAAGGAAAAATCAATAGTGATCTTCACGTTTTTCACTATATCTTTAAAAGTAATTAAAGTACACACATGGGCATCAAATAATATAGGAAGAAAAAAAACGAAAAATTTAAAGTTTAAATGCCTTGTGGGTTTTCAGGCCTTTCACCCTAATAGTCATTCTAACTTTGAATCGAACATTTTAGTAGATATTTTCTGATTTAACTAGAAAATAAAATAGTTCCTTTCTGATCAGATCCAGTCTACTACAATCTCTGATTTATTACAAATTTAATAATATCTTCATCTTCATTACTGGATTGGTTCTTCGTTCATCTCTATGCATTATCATGTAAGAACATGATGTTGTTTTCGTTAGGGTTTTTTGAATAATTGAAGCTCGAAATCGCGTAGGCAATGCATAAAACCTAAATGTCAATATTCATCAACATCTTTAAATCGCATATATTTTTTTACCTGCTTTTACTAGTATTTCATTCTTATTATGTATGATTCTTTGAAAGATGATGCGTCTTTAAAGGGTTGATCTGTTTTTACCAGTATTGCTTTTTCACACTTGTTTAAACAACGGAAATGATTTAAATTAATTAAGACAAATAAGGACTTCAAAGTTAACAATGCTCCCATATGATAGCTTGAAATTTGCGACCGTAGATTCCCTCTTTCTTTTTTTCTTTCTTTTTTTAACTATTATTTCACAAAATGTACTTCAGATTTTTTTCTATCAAATATTACGTAATATAAGATTATAAATAGTGTAATATTGCACTTTTTTAAATTTGCATGTGTGTGTTTTTACTTAGAGTTAAATTTACGAAATTCCAATAAAAGTAAGTTTTATTCATTTTTTCCCACCATGAGATCTTTCAATCAGACTTTAAACAATCAAATTAATTCAACCTCTGCTATTTCTATTCGGCCTTTTTCTACGACGACCGAGTGACCGACTGCGAGTCGTCTGTCCGAAAGAGGTGGGGGGGCGCCAGACAGGACGGTGGCACGTGCCATTCCCACGGATTGTCTCGCGCGGAACGGCGTGGGAATCCGCACGTGGGTCGCTGGCGACTCTCGGCTATCCCCATTGAAAGCGAAACTTGAACAGTTCGAAAACGAACGAATGAATGAATGAATGGACTGAGGTATCGTATTGTCCAGCAACAACAGATATTCTGTCCTTTTCAGTTTTGCCACCCTGATCTAGGAATTTTGACGAATCTGGACGGTTTGGATTTCCGCGAGTAAGATTTTTTTTAACAATGATGGTTTGTCTGGGTGTGAGGTGGTAGAAAAATTAAACTTAGTATATGGTCTCTGGATTGGTTTCAGCATTGGGTATAATTTGAGATCATGTATGAGTTTCATGAAAACGGGGATCTTGAGAATCGAACAGGCATTTGTCATTTCCATTCATTACAATGTGTGTATGTGTGTTGTTGTGACTAATGGCACTTGCCTTGAACAAGCCCCCGCTGATACGATCAGCAGATGATTTAAAAATAAGAAATGCGTCTCTTTGCTTTACAAGTAGCGCCATCTAGGGCCAAGAGTACTGCTTAGCTACTCACACGTCACAACCCTTTTTAGAGGGCGGACTTCATTCATTTAAATTTATTCATTCATCTCAGATCGTAGTTTAGACCTGGAACAGAGAACGATCACCTCTGACCCAGTGCCCAGAGTGATATTACACTCGATATGGAGGACTTTGCGCCCCCGAACAGATTTAACGAGCGCCAATCGCCACATACTCGGGGAATCTTTTGGCCGGTGAGCTTCGAACCCGTAACCTAAGGAGTACGAGTCCAACGCTCTACCAACCAGACTTTCCCAGCCCCTTCATTACAATAAATACCTTATTACGAGCTTACGAATTAATGATTGACTGGCCCGCCGCGTCAACAACACTGGAGGAAGAATGGTTGAGTCCTACTGGCCATGGTACAAACCTTCCCGTTGGAAGCACGTCCTGTCATCGGTAGGAGGTAACCGCCCCCATCAACATTTTATTACCCTCCCTGATGTCGAGAACAAACCATCATATCAAAAGCTTCTCATTCTCATTCTGAGGATGAGAAGCTTCTGCTATGGCGGTTTGTTCTCGACATCCTCATATCTGAAGTGTGTTGTCAAGTCCTAAGGACCATCACCGGCCGCGGTACAACCTTTCGCCAAGGGAGTACGTTCCGCCATTGTTGAGAGAAGCCAGATTCCCACTTTTTCGTATACCCTTCCGGATAGTGAAAACCAATCACAACACAGGAAGCTTCATATCCTCATGTCTGAGCATGCCTCTCGGTGGGGGACAATACCTATATAAAAATAAACGCGAGTTATTATTACATATGCTAATACAGTATTCATTCATATAATACAAAGGAACGAATATTACTAGAGATTTATTAGCTTTTTGAATGTTTAAACAACAAACTTTTTTTTTACATTTGGGTACATTACATGCGATTTTGAATGTAAATACTTATTACAAATATTAAAAAGGGTAATATAAAATTGTCTTTTCCCAAAGTTTCTAAGTATCTTGCACCGTCCCTCAGTAGTCTAGAATTCAAGTTTTAGATGATATCTGTCAAAGAGAAGAGCCTTCTTTGTGAACCGACTCATAAACCAATAAACAATAACTCAAAATCATAATAACATAAATGGGGGACATTTGGAGAATTTTTTTGTTTGTTTGTATCAAATTTTGGGCTAAATCTGCAAATGAGTTGATTATTTTTTTAATATACCAAATTGTAAATATATGAACGTAATAAAAATGCAACTAACTGAGGTAGTGTATATCAGCCTGTGATTTAAATACTAATTTTATAAATCCATTTTAAATTTGCAATCAAATCGATTTTAAGGATGGACTATTCGTTCATATTATTATGAACACAGCAATTAAAAAAAAGCAACGAGTTTGTGAAATGAAGTTTAATATGTGACTGTAATTCTAAAACTATTGATACGGTGACAAATTTTGCAACCAATTTGTGGATAAGAAGAATCCTCCATTTAGTTTATTTCTGAAGAAATTCATGAAATAAATGCTTATTAATGCGAAAATTCTCCTTTAAAAATAAAAAGGGGGACAGATATTTTGATTCTAGGAGTAGATATTGTTACAAGTGGGCGAGCGCCATGGAAGCTCATCGAAATTGGCGACGTTTGACGAGGAGCTCTGCGCCGGCCAGGTTAGTTTGGCGAAAGTAATAGTCTGGTAGCCGCTGGATCGTTCACGAATCCCCGCGTGCTTTTTGGCGCTCGCTCGGTCGGCTATATAAGGGACGGGTTGCCGTAGTTTCGGCAGTTAGTTTCCTCTCTGAAGAGGAGCGACTCGTTGTAGCTAGCTGATTACTTTTCTCGATTGTTATGAGTGAGCTGTGTTTACGTTTGCTGTTAACGTTGTATGATTGAGCTCGCTGTGACTTACTGCTTACTGTGCTATACGATAGCTGTTTTGCAGTCTGTTTTTATTGTGCGTAAGGCTTGCATTTGCGCTGTAAGTGACTGTTGACTGCTGGATTGTTTTTATCTGAAGTTTCCCTTTCTCAAGTCAGCCTGTAAATAGCTGAAAATAAATTTGTTTTTGCTGTCCTCAAATAAAGTCCATTCAATCCGAACCCACTACGCTAAAAACGTAACAATATTAAGGCATTGAATGCTAACGGATTCGTTGACGTGAATCCGTTTAGCATTCATTTTTATGGTGACGAAATTCACATGAATGCTGTGATTTTCAATTTATAAGTCATTTTATCTCCATTATGGGTTTTCTTAATTATTCCAGATTTTAAACTAATGGCTTACTGAGTTTATTGAATTTTGTTTTTTCTTTCTGTATATAAAAATTCCCATTATGTTGCATAAATTAGAAGTAGAACACTTCATAGCCCGAGTGTGTGGCGATTGGCGTTCGTTAAATCTGTTCGTGGTCGCAAAGTCCTCCATATCGAGAGTAATATCACTGGGGGGTACTGGATCAGAGGTAATCGTTCTCTGTGCCAGGTCTAAATTACGATCTGAGAGGAAAGAATGAATTTGCATGAATTTAGTCGCCCCCCTAAAAAGGGTTGTGACGTGTATATAGCTAAATCGTACTTTTGGCCCTAGATGGCGCTACTTGTAAAACAAAGAGACGCATTTTTTAGGCTTAAAAATCTGCTGATCGTATCAGCGGAGGCTTGTCCACGGCAAGTGCCATTAGTCACAACACAACAACACATTTCATACCATCTTCATTCCCTAATAATTCACTTATTCTTCCCCTATTTCGCGAAAATATTGCCTGCGAATGCAAGAAATAACAAATATAAGTAAATAAATAACCTTATATTACTTTCATAATACTGTTTGCCAACAGATTCTGAAACTCTTCACGCTTTTGAACATGCGTTAAAATGGGTTTAATTCGACAAAATAAGATTACAGGAAAGATGAGAGGAGGAGATGGTTGCACAAAACAATTAAGTATATCCCGGACATGCGCACGTCATTCCGTGCATCACCCCTTATAGAAATAAAATCGTCGAAAATGGTTGTCTCAAAATGAATAGCCTGAGTAGAAATTTATATCTGTCAAGAAGCAATAATTAAATCTGTCTAACATAATAGTATAAAAGAACGGGGGAATTTATACTGGAATGCAAAATTGGTCTTTTGAGCTTTGAATAAGAAATTTATCTTTATCCTTATATCTTTTTTTATCCTTATATCTGTAATTAAAAGATGAAAATCACTTATTTGCATGTTTAAGAGTCTCGGGTGTTTTTCACATTCTTTTAACTTTTTATCTACCGAATTATTATAAAACCAATTTCCTAAATTTATTTAACCATTAACTATAGTTTAGGTATGGTACATAGATAGTTTTTGTGCAAAATAAACCTAGGAAGAAGAGATAAGAAAGTTTGTGAATTAACTAAAATAATTAATAATAGCTATGTGTAAATGATATCTACTGCTTTATATTGAAAATGTTCTTCGTTTTTTTTTCAAATACTGTATCTAAAAATTGCTATATTTTGAAGAAAACATCCAAATTTGAACGGCACTTTATAAAGTACCGTCGGTAAATAAAGAGTTAAGAAATTAAATAATTCTTAGAATTCCCTACAAAATGTGTCAGTTAAACTATTAGAGCTAATAAATGAGAAGGTGAGTCGGATTGGATCGTCCATGTTATTCATTATTGGATATATACTAAGCTATACAGAAACTAGAGCCATATTCAGGCAAAAATTGGAAAACTGTACAAAAAATATTATAAAGATAATTTTTTGCAGCAACTAAATGAAAGGAGATATCAAATCTGGTTGAAGTTCTGAAGAACTTCCACGCTTCGAAACATAGTTTCCGACACCCTCATATTTCTTATTATTCACGGAACACAGCATAACCAATGGTCCATGCAAATTTCCTGAATCATTCGAAGAAATAGGGAAGCATATCTTAAGACTTAATTTGCCCAGATGGCGAAGGCAAGAGAAAGAGATAGAGTGAACCGGTTCATGACCACCTGTTCTGCACGCAACAAGAACGGACATGGAGGAACAAGATCGTGAGACTTCCATCTTCCATTGCATACCGATCAGGAAGAAGACTCAAGTCACTGACTTCTTCCGAATGAAGATGGTGCTTTTTTTTTTCTTCTTCCATGTTTATTATCTTTTCTGAAACAGATTTGCACAAGGATGGAGCGACTGAATAAATAAGAGGAATATTTATGATTTCAATGTTATAACAAGAATAGACTGATTGTTATATATAACTGATTTTCGCTATAATCAGAATATTCTTTAGTTGATATTGATTGGTTATTATCTGTGGCTTTATATCAAAAAATAGGAAAAAATATCGTTGCGAAAGAATAGATAATTTCAAAATGCAGTGGAGCTCGGCTAATTTGATACTGACGGAACAACGATAAAAAAAATATATGATTTTCCTAAAAATGCAAATTAAAAAAAAAACTGAATTTAAAAGTGAATACTGCATGTGAAAGCGACAATATTTTTAGTTAAAAATTGTAGCAAAGTTTTATTTTTAGTAGGTAAAAATTTTAACAATTATATTATCTCGATTATCTGTGGAAGGATTATTCTTAAATGTCAAAAACATATAACAAAAATAGTTTTAGCATAAAACAGCGAACACAAATGGTAAAGTTTTGTGTGTGTGTGTGTGTGTGTGTGTGTGTGTGTGTGTGTGTGTGTGT
>JAOUZG010038877.1:209987-224636 GCA_026289955.1 Argiope argentata | reverse complement strand
TGTGTGTGTGTGTGTGTGTGTGTGTGTGTGTGTGTGTGTGTGTGTGTAACTAAATAAACTTAATCTGCAAAAAGGCATAATTAAATGTAAAAATCGGTTTAAATTAAGAGGCTAGGTTTTATTTTACCATACCTCTCGAAAATGAAAGTGGCACAGTTTAGCCAAATATGGCTCTTGCGCCAAAAAAACCGAAAGAACCAAACCGAAAATGAAAAGGGTGCGTTAACCAGTTATAACATATTTAGCGATCGAAGCATAGTGCATAGACTGTACAATGAAATAGTGATCATGACCAGTGAAAGGTCATGCAACCGATATACGGTCGAACAATAATGCTCACGAGGTGTTTTCTTCTGTCTCCCCGCCCCCATATAGCGAAGAATTCCCTTTCTCCGTAGACGTACATCAAAGGCAATAAGGGGTGGGGTGGGGAAATAACTTTTAATATTTAACTTAGGAATCATGAAATTTTATCTATATAAATAAAAATGAATTGGCAAAGGTGTTGCTAAAACGGTGAGACCAATTCGGATTAAAAAAATATATATATAAATTATTACACGAAAAATGTTCTTATAGAGAGAAAAAACGGAAAAAATTGGAGGAAAATAGTAAACATGACATTTTTCTTACTTTCCCGCCAAAAATCTTCTTTTCTCCACAGCCATATGAGTAAGATTTCAGTTTGTTTTTTCCCCCACGCCAATGAGCTGACAGGTTTTCGACCGATTATTTCAGACGATTCTTTTTATTTTCTTAGTGTTTGATGTACTTAAAATTAAACATCTTTAATTAATCGATTTTTCGTCTTCATTTTGAAGTACTTTTGAATTAAAACAAAATAGAATAAAGGAAATTAAATATTTCTAATCTGTTTTGAGTTACCCAACTGGCATAGAAATCTCAAGCTTTTCTTTGCGTTGCCCCAATTGGTGTTGAAAATTCACGCATGTGCAGTGTGTTGAAATTGTTGACAACTGAGTTTTCATTTTAATTAAAAGTTTTAAAAATATGTGTATAATACTGTTGTAACGATATCGATCTTGATCTATAAATAAAATAGACTTGACTTAATAGACTTAAAGAAATACGGATTTGATTTGCGATGATGCTTCATTTCAGGTAGGCTCTACCAATCTACCAATGAGTTGTTTTTAGGTTATTTCTGTGCTTTTTCACAAGTACGAAATCGTGGGTAAAAGCTTGTATTAAATAAAAGTTGATATTAGGGTAAAGGCTGGTTAATTCTGACATAGTACTTTTACCTCCATAGAGAATTACAGAGAATTTGCGAGAATTAATATTTCCTTCATAAGCAAAGTTATGATTTGGGAATAGATGACCATTAACTTAACATTATACTCATGTCCATAAATTAAGGATAAAGCATATTCAAGGAAAAAAAAAAGAGTTAGAAACAAAATAAATGTTATTTATTTGTAAAACCTATTTATTAAACTAAAAGTAAAGACTAAAAAAAAGATGCTATATGTTTGATATCATTAATAAGAATTGCGATTTTTTACTCTTTACAACCAATTGACAAAAAAAAACCATGGTTGGTATGAGAGTTAATACCTAGTATGTCTTCTAGATGTTGTAATACAGTCCATAAAACGCCTATGCATGCTGAGTATCAAATTATCGATCTGATCTTGATCTGACAACAATAATCAAGCAATGTTCTTCGAAGTTCCGGTAGACATGTAGGAGGTGATTGACGGGCATGCCCCACACATGCTCTATTGGATTAAAGTCCAGTGAGAATACTGGTCAGTCCATGCGGGTTATATCCTCCGATCGAAGGTATTCGTTTATGATACTTGCATGGTGAACACAGGCATTGCCATTCCTTAAACATAAATTATGTACTCACGGCGGCCCGAAACAAACGTACATGTTGTTCGTTCCAGGATGACATCCAGAGGGATTTGGCCTATCATGATTCCAATTTGAACATGCAGGTCAGTTCTGATGCTTAGAATAATTCCTTCCCAAAAGAGCAATCCTGCACCACCGTAATGGTGTTATTCAATGATGCTCTCTTGGAGGTAACGGTTCGGATATGTGGTTACTTGGCGCTCTCCATATGAATGTAGGCAAGAATCAGACTGCAAGCCAAACCTGGACTCCTCTGAAAATATTACACAATCTCACTGTTTCAATATCCCCAATGCATTATCTTTACTCCAGGCTAACCGCAAGCGACAGTGAGTTGCAGTAAGTGGAACACATTTGATAGGCCTATGAGCATATAGACTCCTAAGCGTCTTTACACAGTCTGCCTTGAAGCTGTTGTACCAATGGCTGAAGAGAACTGACGAGACAGGTCTGATGCTGTACTCCATCTGTTTCATTAGGTAGTAACTGCCAAATACCGATCCTCATTCGGCTTTGTAACTTGGGGGCGTCCTGTGCTGCAACCATCATCTTGGAATCATCGCCAAAGCCTGGTGAGCCATTCTAAGTTCCTCGGATATTTCCATCAGGGTACACCCATATTTCAGACGGTTGATAATTCTATGACGTAAAAAATCATCCAAATGCGCCCTTTTTGTCAATTATGTGGTTATTGCACTGGAAGGCTTATAAAGAACAATTTTACTTCTTTGCATGTATTCCTTATTCATCACTCTCTTACTCTCTCGTCATTGTGACGTACTATCAGTGTCATCTGATGACAGCCTCCTGCAATTAGCATATAATTTTTGAAGATGTGTGTAATCATTTTAAGAGTGATACATGTATTTTAGAGTTCGATTTCCGTGGGATTCTGAATTATCCTTAATTTATGGACATGAGTGCAAAATCATGAGTTGTTGTGCATAATAAAATTTGGTGAAATCGGATCTGTGGTTGGTATCGGTCGCATGAGGCGATTCTTTGATTTTCATAATTATTTTAAATGTCCTGAAATGTAATCCAGTTTTGGCATCCGAGTGTCATTCCATTCTATTTTGGCAATTGGGTACTGTGAATACTTGTTGAGCAACGAGATCCAGCAAAGTCATCGGAAGAACATGATGAAGCTACTTTCTTAAGATATCTCTCTATCTTAATCGTCGTAATCCACTATAAAAGAGAAATTACGTGTACTTCTACCATATGTGTCCGATTTTTGATAGCTAAAATTGTGTATCCAAACTTCCAAAGATAAGTTGATTCAATTTTCTGAAGCAATAAATATTCTACAAGCCTACAAATAACCGGTCATCATGATCAGTTAGAAATCTTTTAACCAGTCCTCTAAAGGTGAATGAATCGTAGGAATCTATAGATGTAACATACAGTACTTTCTTTTTCCTGGGTGCAGCTGACCACCCCGCTACCATTGAACGAAGCAGTATTGACAGGATTAGTTGTGTCCGACTGGTATCATTAATATAAAAGATCTATAATGCAGGCTGATTCACCGAATTGACATTCTCTTCAAGGTGATTGGCTTCCAGCCACAAAGTGGTTATTATTTGGAGCGGAATTCCTATGACATGAATCTTCAGACAGAGCACACTTTATCTCCTTGACGCTTTATTTTGTTTTCTGTGGTACTTTGAATTTCTGCCCAGTTTACCGACAGTTTGCAGGGAAACTCTGGATCGCGTCAACAGATATCAAGGAATCCCGGAAAACGCCAGGAGAGGATCAAAGTGAAGGTGGAAGTTAGCCATGTCTGCAGATTTACAGGTCGTAAGAATGTGACATAAAGTCCCGTTCCACTGACATTTGTGCATCTGGAGATATGCACACGTTCCCCTCTTTTCCATCTCTTGTGGTTTTCTGGAGTTCTTTGATGTCTGTTCAGTTTATCGGCAATTTGAAGGAAGCTTCGGACAGACATCCACAGGCAGATGTTGTCTAACAATGGGTCAGTTGGCCGTTTTATGGCCAAATCTGAAAGACCACGGGTCGTCGAAATACGACATAGGTAGTTGCATATTTGATTATTCGACCTTAGTTGGACTTGAATACCAAACTCTCTTTTAGAAGGCTTTAGAGTTATATATTTAACGAGGATAAGGCCACCATTTAAAGAAAATCTCCTCAAAAAACGTGTTACAGTTCTATAATCTAAATCACATCTGCCCTCTTTAGTCTTTTCAAGGACAATTAAATATTTGAAATATTTAAAGCTTCATATTTGTTTATTTCTTAGAAGTATATACTAAGTTATCCAAAACGGTCACATCTTTTTGACCACTAAACCCGCGCTTTAGGAAATGTCACCTTGTGATTTTCGCTGCTGGTATAATTTTCCCATTAGCCTGTTTCGGTTGGATGTGTGTTACTCTTGCATCAGCCCTTCCTCCGGCAGTTTCAATGTCACCCAAATATCCTGGGCAAACAGGGAGACGCGCGCTCTCTGTTTGCAATGCCGCCAAACGGAATGGCCAATATTTGCTCGGCGCCTGTTGACTCAGCTTCTTCAGCTGGGAAACAATGCGTCTGAGCGCCTCTCACTCGCTCCGCTAAAAAGTACACTAAATGCTTATTTTTTTTTTTTTTGCTCTGCACGAATCTGACAATGACCTTTTTTGAACAACCATTTATTATTTAGTATTATTTTCGTCTGTATCGGGATCATAGAGTTGGAAACAACTAGGGAAATACAGAATTTATTAATGGTTGGTACAATAAAGGAAACTTAATTGAAAACAGATGTTCAGTAAATTTAAATGTGATTAAATTTTTAAATAACCAAGACTGCACTAAAAATCTTTCCTCTCCGTTAGTAATTCAACAAGTATTACTTATAACTATTTCTTCACCAAAATCCTCGTGTTTTGAAAAGCATATAACACCATTAAACCCTGTAAATTAATCAGCCTTTTCGTCGTCAGTAACGCGTCTAGAGAAAGTAAACTAATACTCTTCAAGGTTTTTTCCAACATTTTAAAACTTGTATATGTTTGAAACATTTGAAAATGTACGTTTTTTTACTCATTTGATCACTCCTGTCTCGCTAGTGTGATGTGGAAATTTGGAGAGGGGTCCAACCTCAGGTGTCATCATCTGACCATGGTTCGAAATGCGACGAAAAACAGAACAAAAACAAAACTTTTGGTTGACTGGAGAAGACGACGAAAAGGTTACATTTCTTTTGAAAGTCATCGCGTTAATTTAAACTTTCTAAATATTGATTGCAAACAGTATTTTCAGAGATATGTCTTTCTAGAAGGCAAAGGCAATTGCAATTTCCGTTATTATAACATGCGTCATGTGACTGATTCTGTAAGACATTTTTTGAAACATTCGACCAGAAATCAACCCATTGATCAGAAATTAACATACATTCGATATCAAACCTATGCGCCCAATAGTTTTGGATGACCAAAACTGGAATTATAGTTTCAAATATTTATTCTCCATCTGAACCACATCTGCGTCAGAAAGTCTTCTCTCATCGAAGCTTTTTTTCTTGAGCCTGAATTCGTATATTACGTTGATTTTCAGTTTCTAGCCGTCTTCGAGGAACTTAGCTTTCAGCTTTCGATTCAAATCTGCGTTCTCTCGCTTTTGCAGTTTCTAGATGTCTTAGTTCGACCTTTGTTTAGCATTTGCTTGTGCCCGGATTTGTTCCTTGAAGACATTTCCCCTTCCCCCTTCTTTCTTTGATCTGCGCTCTGTTCAGCTCTTGGGGTCACGGTGGCCGGGTGGTAAGATTTCGATTTGGGAACAGGAGTTCTCAGGCTCGAGAGATTTTATAAGGGTGGTCCCGAAAAAAAACCTTTGTTTGCTTTAAAACAGGACGTTAATATAACTAAACTGATCATAACTCGTTCGATTCTTTGTCTCCGTTGAATGGTGACTTATTTATCTTAAAACTCAAATTAAATAAATAAATAGAAAATGAGGCTATTATCCATTTCCTTCCAATTTAACTATACTTTAATTTAATTCTTTTTATTATAGTTAGATACGCATTATATTTTGTAATGTTTTGATGGAATTCAAACTCAACCATCAAAACACTCATGCCAGCTCAGTTGTCATTATCTGACCATCTTTCGAAATTAACGTCGTTCGTCCCAAAATAGCCCTAATGTCACTTTAAAACGGGAAGTTAATATAATTAAATTGATAATTAAGCCAATTATTCACGCCATAGTCACTTCCGTTTTTATTTCGCATACATACTTTTTTCAATTTGGAGTAAACCACCATTTTTTTTAGATTTACATAAATAGAATATTATCAGGCTATTACTTCTTTTCTTACGCGTCAAAATTTACTTCATTTTCTATTACTTGTTTCACATAAATGTAAATTATTAGATATTTATCTTGTAATGACAAATAGTAAACAGATTTCAACGTTTCCATCAGATACAGATCAATTTTTTAGGACTCACCTTTTCCTTCATAAATTTGCAAACGTAAATTTAGCTGCAACAATAATCCATTGTACGGTTGTTGTTGTTTTCCCCCCGGATTAATTTATGTGCGAAACAAAGGGCTCGGACCTTTCTCGTAATCCAGTGTTGTTCAGTTTCGAAATGAGTTTTTCGTGATGTTCGGGAATTCGCTTCTACTCATCACTTGCCACTGGAACAGTGAGCCCTTCGGAAATGCGAAAGTCACATCCATAGAGTTCGTGCCCCCAGGAACAATGGACGGATGTTTAGTCCAAATAGAATGGGTGTGGAGGTGGCTCGTTTGGAGGAACATCTTCCATTCTTTTGATGGTGCCGACTTAATGCTTTTCGATAAATCGTGGTATCCGTTCACGAAAAGGCTTGTTTATCGATTTTTGGGGGGTAGAAGGGGCGATTTATCCCAAAGATTGCTGGAGTTTATAGACCAAAATGCAAGAATTACATAACTTTTTTCGTATCTTTAATGTATTTATTTAATTATTTTTTTAACTATTTATGAAATAAAGTAAATTTTCTTGGAATTTATTTTATATTATGAAAAAAAAAGTGCAAATAGTAATGAGAAAATTAGAAAAATAAAGAAACAGAAATAAATCAAAAATCATAAACGTTATTCCGAAATTTGATTTTAGTCGTGCATTGTTATTTTGGATGTTTTAACTCCTATTAATACCTTAATCTATATTTTAATACCGTTTTTATTTTAATCATACATGTCTCTCACACTTTGTGTGTGTATGTGTGTTCCACATCCCCCGAACAACTGAGTTAAATTCAAACAAATTCTTCACCTTGGCACCACATAGGAATCGTAAAACGAATTGAGTGCCAAAGATCTAAAGAAAATACATATCTCATAAAATAATTGAGGAAAACACACACAAAAAAAGTAACTGCTTTCATTTTTCAAATAGACACCTCTTAAAAGCAAAATTGGCCACGTTACAGTTGTTCACATATCGTATAAGGGATTTATATTAAATTTGTATTCCCCAAAAATGTAATTTTTCTATCTTATAAGTTTGTTTAATAATATAAAATACTTAATATTTAATTTAGTATAATAAAAATGTCTATCTGCATCCTGGCACAGAGGTAGCGCGTCTTCGTCGTGATCTGGGCGTCGCGGGTTCGTGTCCCGGTTAGAGCATGTTTTTTTTCTGAGTTCTATTTGCAAGGTGTGTGAATGCCCCTCCCCTTCTGTCAAAATGGGCTATGTAAGCGAACGTGATGAGTGTGTACTCTTCACCCTAGTTGGCGTTACTTCAAACAAGAGACTCTTATTTGGGCTTAAATCTGCTGTTGCATCATCAGGCTTGTTCATGCCAAGTGCCATTAGTAACAACAACATAAAAATGTATACAAATGCTTTGGAGATTATTCAATGTTTTTACGTACTTTAAATTGAATTAAATAACTTTTTGTTTCATTATTAAATTAAAACATGTAGTGTAAATTCCTATGCACCTTTGGATAATAATTAGACAATTGAATAGCACGACCTTGATTTGTTCAATGTGATTTATTATTAGACGATTTTAAGAGTAAACTCTTTTGAATTTCTTGCAAAAAGAAAAAAATATTAATGGCTTTAGAATTGGAACGTGAAAGAAGAAAATAAAGCTTTCATGAAATAATAAAATGATGATGAATAAAGAGACCAATTAAATTTAATTTAACGTAGTTATTTTTTTTAAATCCAAGATTCTTTTATTCGCTATTTTTCATTATGAACGAAGCAAAAACCTAAAAAGTAAGGATGTTTTGTAAATTTTCGAGGACTCGGATTGTTCCATGAGATTTTATCGTTAAAAAAAAGCCTTATTGAATACAATCACTTTCCACATCTCCTACGGACTTACAACGACGCCAGTTTATCTTCTGACTCGAAGATGAGAAATGTACATGAAAAGTAGCTTCCCAAACTTTATCAAGACACAATCCCATTCCGAATAAGACGCCAGCACAATCAACTCACCTGAGTACAATCCCCAGAACGTACCACTGAATGAATACAAGCGCACAAGTGGTCGTCCATCACCCCAAGACGTCTGGCACCGTGGTCACTTCCCACCCAACGCGTAATGCACGGGGCGACATTGGCTTATCGGGCAGGGCGATAAGCTAATGCTTTCCCCGTATTCCCATAGGCTGCTCTGCCCGGTAGTAGACATGGGTCTATCACAACCCCCATTGTTGTTCCACTCTTGGTGGCCATTAAGAAACCATTAGTTTTATCTGAGGTAGAAAGGATTGCGAATGGCATCCGAATTGGTAGAGTGTGTGGCCGGTGAATATCAGTATTGCACTAGATAATCTTTTTAGTGGCATTTTACTGGCATTCTTCCCTGTCCCCCCTCCTACCTGGTGCATTTCTGATATCGGTACTTATCGGTTGTAAAGGCGTCCAAAATTCGCCAAGAAAAATTTCGCCGATTTGGCAATTTTAATTGGTAGCATGTGATTCGCATGTTATTTGTTGCATATTTGGGCACATATTTATTATATATATATATTTATGCACTTTAGTATATTTTTATAATTTGGCGAGATTTTTCATTGGCGCTTTTTGGCAGCCTTAAAAACCGATAATTACTCTAAAATCTATCAGGATAAAACGAAAGATATGACAGTCCAATAAAATATTTGACTTGGAGAAAGTCTTGATTAAAATCGGGACAAATTATGAAGCTACTGTGCAGGATAATCTTTTTATTATATATATAAAAACAATTATGTAAGTATTGCTCTTTATTCGCTTTGTAATTGGTCAATACGAGTCATCTGACCCATGACATTTGAGGTTTGTTTTCCTAGTATTATTAGAAATATTTAACGAAAAATATTATTATGTTGTCGTAAGCATTTATATAGCACTTGAAAATGAAATGGCTACAAAAAAAGGAAGGGTAAAGCTTTAATTAATACCAAATTTAGAACAAATGAGTTTTAAAAAATATTATTTGTCAATTATTACTTTAGACACACCGTTTGTGACAACACTAATAAAGAACTTTGCTTTCCGTGGGGTTTTTTAATAATATTATTATTTTTAAAATCTTTTTTTTTTTTTTTTTTTTTTAGAGAGAGAGAGATGGAAATTTCTCATCTCTCGGCTAACAATTGTCCGTCTGAATACCTAAACAGGGTTAAAACTACACGTGTTGACCCTGATTTGTTTTTTAAATAATAAAGGTGCTTCCAGCAGTATCAGATGAAGAGGGGGGGGGGGTCGAATGAAGACCGTTCGAGAATCAGCCAATTTGAAAAGAAAAGTTGATCGTTGACGATGAAATGTGAAAAATTGAAATATTTAAATATTGGAGATATGCGCGAAGGATATTCTCACAGTGAGGTTTTGAGTTTTGATTCGGAAGTCGCCGGTCGACAAACATATACTGCCATCAAATTTCGATCATTGAAAGAGTGGCCAATTAACTTTAAAAACTTTCTTACTGGAACAGATGAAATTGTTACAGTATAAGACAGCATTGGGGGTGACGTGTGACAGTGATCATGGGGCAAAACCTTCTAGTTTAATCATAATAAATAATGAATGGTGGGCTTAAGCGCTTTGTAAACCCAGCTGATATACTTTGTATGCTTCGCTTGTAATTTACTGACCAATTCAGGTTCACATTTTTAACATGTTTTTCAATATGCATACTATTACAACATACGAACTTAAATTTACACATGTTGCTATCAGTGGCACTTGCCACGGACAAACATCGCCGAGGCATTAGCGAGTTGTAAGCCGAAAAGAGCGTCTCTTGTTTTGAAGCAGCGCCAACTAGGGCCATGAGTGCAACTTAGAAAATCACTGATCACAGTCGCTTACACAACGCCTTCTTACAGCAGGATACACTCATACACGTTACAGATAGAACTTAGAAGAACAATCATGCCCGAATCGGGACACCCAGATCACGGGGAAGACAGGCTACACCTATGCTAGGAAGCTGGCGTTTAGTAATATAAAACATATATATTACATAATCTTAATAAGCATGTTAGGGATGTATTTTAGGGATTTTTTAAAAATTTTATTTTAATGACTTCGTGAAATTACCTCAGTTTTTATTTATTTATTTTTATAATGAATTATTATATTTTTATAATGAATTATTTATTTATTTTTATAATGAATTATATTTATAACATCCAAGCTTGTATAGGATATTAACCCTTTTAGCGCCCAACGACGGTATATTGTTCGTTCACATAGGTGAGAGACATTATTTTTAAAAAATATTGATATAAAATTGGCATTAATTTATTTTTCAGTTATTTCATAATATGTTTCTTTTTGAATTTTGCAAACATAAATTTAATTCTTTTTTCTCAGTAGCAAAAAGAACAGAATTCTGACACATCCCCACAACTATGCCCCCGTAGTTTGGAAACTCCGCTCCGCAGACATAAACGTTTAACCCTATCTCGTTCATAACAACTGGATCTGCTTAAGGACGATTCCTGGCTTCTCTTTTTCGACGATTTCATTTGAAAATAGATATGGCACAATTTAAATTCATCATAAAAAAATTTGTCCCTTTAATGAGCGAATTTTTTTGTCTGAAAATTTTTCAAATCGAATCAAGAATAGCGTTTACTTGAGATCTTATCAAACCGGAAAGGGTCGAAGTGTTGCCAATCGGTGATTAACAGCCGGTAACAAACGATTCTAAGCGAGCGCTCTGCCATTTCAACAATTACACCTGGGTCATAAAAATCGTATTATATTAATTTCTTACAATAGATTGCATCCTGTTTCAAAAGAGCAAAAACTTGGAGGCGCCGGGTATCGATCCCGGTACCTCTCGCATGCTAAGCGAGCGCTCTACCATCTGAGCTACGCCCCCTTCGGCTTTTATTCACAAACAAGTAGACTGTTGCTGTACTAACAAGTTTTAATTGATCTAGTGACCTACTGAGTCAGTTCCGAAATTAAACTTGTCTGGGAAATGGAGAAGGTGAAAAGAGTTTCGTAAACCCATTCGATCGGCGTTTTCTCTTTGTAGGTTCACACATTATATTTGAATGTGCATTAACTGTCAGTGAATGAAAAAAAAAAAAGAGCCACTCCATTAAAGATTTCAATTTGATTCTTAGTTTGTTTTTTTAATAAAAGCCAACTATATAACATGATTTTGTCTTACACTTGAGATTTGTGTTGGAGCGCGGAAGACGTATGCACACACTCTCACACACACCCACATTTACACACACTCAAGTATCTTTAAGTTTAAAAAATAATTGTAATATTCTAGCTTATATGCCCAGCGTTCGTTCGGAATTAAAATTCATTCAAGCATAAAGTTTTTTGAATAAAAACTATTTTCTGTTCATATATTCTAAAATCATTTTATTGACTAAAATCTTTGTTTTCCCTTTTTAAGTAAAATTAAAATAACATTTAAATCAAACAATTTTTAAAATCCACCAATAGTTCATTTTCTTCAAAAAGGTATTAATATTTGTTATAATAGCATTGCATATTTTGCTCATGAATGCTGAAGTATTAGAAAGGTTTCCTTTGAGATATTGACTTAAAGATTTAAGTTTGGTTAAATCCCTACTTTAAGACCAAAATAACCATTGATGATAGATGTTTTTATACAGAAGATAAATTTTAAAAAAATTGTGATAGTGTAGACTAAAGTGCGAAAAAAAAAATGACAATATATTTTTTAAATTTCCACATTTTGAATGTTTAATTGATTTTTGTTCTTTGGAAGGATAACAGTTATTCGTTCTCATATCTTATATAATTAATGTACAAAATTTAGATGACTTTTGCCCATTAATTTAGAAGCAGATTTTAGGAATCCATATGTAGCTACAATAAATCTGTTATACATTCAGTTAAACTCAAGAGTATTTTATCTCAAAAACTTCAAAATTGGGCATCAGTACCTCTTCTTCTACCCCTTTCAAGGTCACTGTTTATAGATATCTCTGAATTTCATTTTGGATAGTTTAAATCAATTTCCGTTCTAAATTAACACCAAAACTATCTTATGGCAGACCTCTTCACCATGATCAAATAAGGAGCCCGATATCCCTCTCTTCAAATTTCCATGCCACACAAATTGAGATATAGTACTTATCCTAATATGCATTAGCAACTCCCTTCAATACAAGGTAGACCCTTTAATAGAATCTAGAACCCCAAATTACGAAATTATTGTCCTTTAAGAATCTTTGGATCAATATGTCTGCTTTCAATAAAACTAGTCATAAGTTGCAAAATGCCGATAATGTAATTTGAAATTTAAAGTGTATTGATTGATAGCTGTTAGACGCAGTTCATTTACGGAGTTAGAGCCTTCCTTACTTTTGTGCATGTGTCGGAAGGCATTTATTTAGTCAAAGAGAGAGAGAGAGAGAGAGAGAGAGAGAGAGAGAGAGAGAGGCGAAGTTTACAATTAGCAATTGAGTAAACTCAGATTATTCGAGGGATTAGAAGGTGTAATAATTGTTCATTTTTCTTCTTAACACCCCTTAATGAAGTAAAATCGTCGAGAATGGCTAGTCTTGGGATTCTGAAACGAACTTAATAACAACTATCTACAGCGCAGCTGCAATACAGAAAAAAAAGTTCAGTGCAGCAGTTTTATTGCAATATTAATAAGCAAAAGTCCTAAGAGAAGTGATGTGCAAAAATTAACTTCACTTCACTCCGGAGTATACAGCCTAAAGGGTGCCGGGTAACAAAAAAAACGGATAGATGGAATACTTTATATTTATTTCTTTACCTGAAAATACCAGGTTTTTATACCAAAACTCACTGTTATAATACTTATTTTTCACTTTTTATTAAGTATTAAGCCCTCCATTTATCCCAAGCTAAATAGAATGTGAACGACCCAATAAATCATAGAAGCAATCTATTTTAAAATAGAAGACTGTGTATTGGTAATTTATACATATTACACTGAATGTTTAAAGAATTATTTTAGAGAAAAAAATAAGTTAAAAGATATAAATTGTCCATATTTTAACAAGAATTCTATAATTTTCACCGTGGTACACTTAAAAAAACATTAAGCATAACCTAAAAACAATTTACGAGTATTATTACTGACAGCTCAGTTATGTTGCTGTTGTTGTTGCATGCCCCCCCCCCTTTGGCCAGCAGTGCTAAGCCAGATACATGACTGGATGATAAAAGGTTGCAGCCTCTGTTAGTCACAAGGACCAGAGCACCTAGAAATAGGCAGACAGAGCTCTATCACATATTCGCTTGCACAGCCACTTTTTACAGGGGAGAACATTCACACATCTCACAGATAGTACACACAGTAGAACAACCATGCCCTAAATGGGACTCGAACCCGGCACTCCCAGAACAAGAGGAAGAAACGTACCTCTGTGCCAGAAAGCCGGCAGCGCAGTTATAATCAGGACCAGCGGCGACTGAGGTCTGTTACTCACTGACGAAACAATGAACAATGAAAAGAACGCTGCTCTTTTCTTGGCACAATTTGTAGTTTACACAGGACGCGTAGAAACATAGTAGCAGACGCCCACTTCTAATACTAATACTTTGGCAATATTGCAATTTCAACTTCTTGCCTTCCTTATTTAACTACTATACAAGTAATATAAAAAAAATTAAAAGTCAATTTCTAATTATTTCAACAAAGGAAAATTTTTATTTTTGTTACTTTTTATTAAATTATTACAACTAATATGAATAATTGACCAAAAAATTATACTGGCCAAAGCAAAATCAAAATCATATCTGTTAAAAATAAATCAGAACAGACTCTGAACACAATCAAAACACAATCGGCGTTGAATATTCTAAGTCAATTGATTCACCACAAATGCATCTTTTTTACGCCAATTGAGGTAACGCAATATAGATGAGAAATTTTTAATTTTCTTTTTTCTGTATTATTTTAATTCAAAAGTACTTCAAAATGAATCCGAAAAAGTCGATTAGTTAACGATGTTTAATTTTAAATGCTACAAACATTAAAAAAATAAACAGAATCGTTTGAATTAATCGGTCCAAAACATATTAAGGCTAACCTCATTAGCGTGGGGAAAAAGCAAAATGAAGTCGTTACATATTTGATGGTGGAGAAATGACAATTTTTGGCGAGAAAGTAGTTTTTAATTAATTAATGAAAATTAATGAATGAATATTCAAAAAATCTATATGAACATCAAATGCAATCCACTACAAGTTTAAAAAAATGTATTTGAACTTTATTGGATGAATAAAAAGTATTTTATATCGATTAAAAATTTCAACTATATATATA
>JAOUZG010038877.1:183580-209587 GCA_026289955.1 Argiope argentata | reverse complement strand
ATATATAGGTAGAATATGAGCTAATAGTAGGAATAGAAAAAGACAACTAGACAGGATAGTACAGAAGCTGGATAGTCGCAGACTGGATACTCAGGAGTGTATTGTAATTATTTTCATGGCTAGCAGCTCGTTAGCGAGATGTGTCACTAACTAGTTCGCCACGGATTTGCCTCAAATTATTCTTATATGTTTTAAGTAAAACTTGTTCTCCAATGCTAAATGTTCATGTCTAATAGAAAATTTAAATTTTGAAATTAAAGCCACCCTCCAATTTCCCTTACCAGCTTAAAACCATGAACGCGTTTCGCTTCGAACGAATGCTTAGTGGAGCGAGAAGAAATGGATCGTATCTCTGTCGCTCTTCCACGGGGAAATCAGAAACCCATTCCCCCCTCCTTTCCCTACTCAACTGACCGTGCAGAAAGCTCAGCCTCATCCTTGTCAAAAATCGTTTGCCACCTGCTGTCGGATTGTTCTGTCTATAGACATATGCCACATGGGTGAGTCACAGGGGGAATGCTACCTGTCGGAGTGCAGTAGACGAGAAATGCATTAGCCCGGGGTCATTTATCCAATGACATGTGCCGGAGTGATTTGGTTCGCCGATCAATTTCCAGAACCATAAAGTTGCCAGCCATAATTGCAGGGGTAGGTTCACAAGCCAGATGAACAACGTTCGGGTGCATACTTATGAAAATTATACCTTCATCTTCAGTGAACATTTTTAATACATGACGTGCCGACGTACTAGAACAGAGGCGGGGCGTCTTCTCCGCGTTAAGGGCGTCCTGGGTTCGAGTCCCGGTTTAGGCATGGTTGTTCTTCTGCGTGCTATCTGTGAGATGTGTGACTGTGCTCCCCTGTAAAAAGGGGTTGTGCAAGCGAATGTGATGAGTGTGTAGCTAAGTCGTACTCTTGACCCTAGTTGGCGCTACTTTAAATAAGAGACGCTCATTCGGCTTAAAATTTGCTGATGCATCACCGAGCTTATCCATGGCAAGTACCATTAGTAATAATAACAACTACACGATATGACGTAATTTAACTAAATTTAATCAGTTAGTCTATGCAGAAGATTCTGAAACTGCTATTATTAGCCGATTTGGTTTAGTTTAGCTTCTCGCTCGTTTTGAAGTTATACGAGGCTGTTTTAATGTGAATCTAACAATTTCGAACCATTGTCAAATGACGAGGAAGAAATCTGGGATAGAATTCTTTTATCCAAGCTTCCACAGAGTGAGGAGGATGTAGGATGATGAGAAGTTCAGTTGTTGCTCTTACTCATGGCACTTGCCTATGGACAAGCCCCCTGCTGATACAGCAGCTGATTTTAGCCGAAAGTAGCGTCTCTTTTTTTTTTTTTTTTTTTTGCAGTAGCGCCAACTAGGGCCAAGAGCAAGACTTAGCTACACACTCACCACATTTGCTTTCATAGCCCCTTTTTAAAGGGGGAGGGCACAGTCCCATATTTCACAGCAGAAGAACAACCATGCCCAAACCGGGACTCCCAAAAAGTTCAGTTTAACATAGAATCCTTTTATCCAAGCTTCCACAAAGGGAGGAGGATGTAGGATAATAACAAGTTCAGTTTAACACGCACCTGATCTAATAGTCGACTTGATTTTGTTTAGCCTCATTATTAAAGTTCTTTTTGAAGTTACTCGAGGATAACGGGCAAATGACAAGACAAAGTTACACGAGGATAAATGATAAGAACGATATCTAAGAGGGAAACCCCTTATCTAAGTTACCACATTACGCTAAGGGAAGGATAATGAACTTGAAAAGTTAGGTTTAACATGAACTAGGCTTACATAGTAGATGGATCGTCATTAGGATCAAATAATGAATTTAGAATTCTCAAACTTTTAGAATCCGGTCTAATAATTTAATTATAACTAATATGGAAGCTTATATAAAGGGATTCTATCTCAGAAATCACCCTTGTCATTTGAACATGGTTTAAAATTGCTACTTCCACCTAAATATATATACAAACAATTCAAAATACATGATCAGTGATTACGGAATATAAAAAACTTAATGTATGAATATATAAATCAAAGAATCGTCATTCCCTTGATGTATTTGGTTTTATAGCTCAACGAGTTTCCAAAAATCAAACACAAAATATCATCTATCTAGTTTGTTGTAGTTGAAAATATTCATACTGATAGGCTTCTCAGAGAAAGATTTCAACAAAAAATTAAACAGAAAAAAAAAATCAAATTTTGATGTAGTGATGATAGGTCAAATTTTATCCTTCTAGAATATATCATTTTGAGTTAACTTATTCACAAACAAACAATGGACAAAATAAATAAATTAATTAAAGATTAAAAATTTTGTTTAAGAAAAGATATTATAATTTTTGTGACTTCTATAATATTTTTTCTTTATATACTCAGCATACAAGATCAAAAAAAAATTAATATCCATATTATACAGCCATAATAGTATATCCATCTATCCAAAATGGATACTGGATTTCCAGAGGCCAATTCATATCTAAAGTTATAAAAATCCACAAATTTTTCATGTTTTTTATTAATTTTTTCATATTAATTCCAAAATGCAACTTATTTTATTTTATTTTATTTATTTATTTTTGAAAAAAAATTCCATTATTTAAAGTTTTTTCTTATTTCCTTTCAGTTCTATAAAGCTTAAAGATAATGTTTACTTGTGAATTTTATTGATAAAATTTAAGCTCGTATAACGAATTCTGAGAATGTGAATAAAACTATTTTTCCGAGATTGATAAGAGAGTTAGTTATGAGAAGAAAAAGCCCTCATTGCCTGTCTTTTCTTTGTAACCGTATTTCGGGTCGTAACCAACAAATTTTTCCCGAAGGGGGCGTAGCTCAGATGGTAGAGCGCTCGCTTAGCATGCTAGAGGTACCGGGATCGATACCCGGCGCCTCCAGTTTTGCTCTTCTATTAAAAAGCGTAAGTTTCGCTTGTTAGACAGGATCTTTATAAATCCTATAGCGTATTCGCTCGCTTTGCGTAGGAAGTTTTTCTATTTGTTATGACAATTTTTTTATTGTTTTTTAACTCGTGCTTAAAATATATATATACAATAGATATCTTATTTATTATACAGTTTAACTGATCTTTTAAAACGCTTATGAAATATTTATGTAAAATCATAAATGCAGCCTTATGTAAGAAATAGTATGAGATAAAAAACGATTTTTAATTACCATAAATTAGAGAATTACATAATATTTATAAGTTGAATATATTTTTGTGAAGCGTGAACTATGTAATAAAATACTGAAGACGGCTTGAATATACTGTTTAACTGAGTTGAAACAAGCATTTTTAGTTCGAATTCGTAAGTAAATTTCTATATATATTTTCTGTTAAGGTAAATTCTTAAATTTTATGGAGTTTATTCGTGATTCGAATGCGCTTTCTGAAGTCTCTGGAATTTCTTATTAAAATAAGGTTAAATCTTTTCGTCAAAAACATTAGTTAACAGATATTTTTTCTACGGTAGTATTTTTTAATATTATTGTTAGCATATTAGAATATTGACATTATATGGTTAAAAAAACTTCTGTAAAAAAATTGCTTCTGTGTTAAGATGCCTTAGATTTGTTAAAAATATTAATTTTATGGCAATCATAGTTTGTTTTCATTTCAATTAAAATACATTTAATAAATAAAGCAATAAAAATTTCTTGAAAAAAATTCTTTGAAATATACAATTTTTGAGGAATATGAATTTATAGATTAGCATCAAATTTTTAATCGAGTTTGTCGGGGGGGGAGGTAATCTATTTGAGAATGCTATAGATTATGAACGTGACTTTGTGTCTAAAAGTGCTCATTCAAAAACTCAACGAACTAAATACATGAAATTTGGAACATAATCCTTCATAACAAAATGTTAGAATTTGATCAAATTTTGATTTAAAATCGATCTAGGGCCGACACGCATGCCCAAAGCATTCATTTTCAATATATTAATAACAGTGTAGTGCAGCTGCATTTTTCAAAAAATTAATTAAAATCTCAATTTGTTACAAGACAGAAAAAGATGTAGCTACTTAATTGAAAGAGTGGGCGAAAGATTCCGCTTTTATGTTTTATTATATTATAATGTATCTATTAAATATCTAATTCCAACTTTATTTTATTTAAAAATTAAAGAGAGTTTCCATTTCACCTTTCATCGCTTTCTTAATTTTTCATTCTGATACATTTAAAAATGTTAAACACCTTTATTTGCTGCCCCTTTTTCGAAGGTCAAAGCAGCATCAAGTTGAAAAATATTAATAATTAAAAAGGAAGAAGAAGAAAAAATAAAGAAAAGAAGAAGAATGGGTTGAGATAACTACTATTCAAGAATAATTAATCACCAAGAAACTCTAAAATAAAATTTAGCAAAGAATTCGAAAGTGGTTCAAAGCTTAAGCGTGAAGTAGTTTCTTTTGAAGCAAAATCAGCCCGAGCAGGTAAGAAAAAGACGAAGAAACAATTCGTGACGAAGGAGTTTATCGCCTCCGCTTCGTAATTTCTCTGCAGCAACAGGCACGGGCAAGTCGGTGCATTACCGCAACTTCAGGATGTCCGGGAAGACGCTACTTCAATTAAATCACACCTCCTGAAGAAAAAGGACGCGGTTAGCGCCATCTCTTATCGAAATTATGAACTAAAACCACAATTTTGTTAATGTCTGCTCGCTAACATTGTGGTAAATGAATGAATACAAGGCTTGGCAAGCTTCCAGATTTGAGAAGAGAAGCAGAGTTTACGATAATGAGCAGTTAATGATAGAATTTTCGATTGAATTTAATTTTTTAAATTGAAAAATTAAAACCTAAAAGCCAACAATTATTGATTTTCATAACTGAAAAAAAAAAAAGTGTTGCAGAATTTTTTTTTTCTCTAGCTATTTAAATTTATTATAAATAATGTTTAAATATCATATATATTTAGAATTTATATTTTTTACTTTAAATAAAAAATAATTGAATGATTGAAACTAAAAAAATTTTTTAAACTGTACTAACTCCTAAATTGTTTTTATTAGTAATATACTTTTTCTGTGAATGTGTTTGTTAGTTGTTGAAATAATTGAGCCAATAAGTCTATTGATTGCATTTATTATGAAAAAAAAAAGTAGTGGGATATTGGTCTTCACAAAAGTTTCTCGCGTATTCTCAAACAAAATTGTCAATACATTTCTTTGCAAGAAATTGCGGCACAAGCGTATATTTTAGTGAGTGTATATATATATATATATAATGATTAATCAATCATTCAAACTCGTGTTTTCTGCAAAATAAATTTTTTTAAAAAATTAAGAAACTCTGTTTAGATAAAGTCTATCTATATGTCTGGTTGTTTTAATGTAAATTAAAATGATTATTGCAAAACGAAGATAGCTAGATAGATAAAACTCGGTACACAGACTTAACATCTATAGTTTAGACACTTGAAAAAGTTTCAAAAAAACGTAAAACAGGTTGACTATCTGTCGGTCTGTACTTTCAGAAAAATATTAGTGAGGTGATTTTTTTGTGTCCAAGGATTTAAATATAGCAAATTTGGTATGGAAACTTGTGACTAGACGTGCAATTTTGTGTGAAATTTTCGTTTCAATCGGTCCAGAAAAACATGTCTGAAATAAAAAATCGTTTTTTGATAGTATTAAGGATTAATCTTCAGATAATAGCTTAGGATGGCACGATAAAAGGAGTAAAAACGCCAAATTCCTTTTAAAACTTAATATTTCGTAACTATTGATCACCAATGCCAAGCAAGAAGTTCTCTAGCGTGACAAGTTTAGTATTTAATGCGTGAGAAAGTTTGGGGAAGACCACACTAAGAGGTTAATTTTTCGTGCTAGAGAAAATATCGTAGTTATCAAAAAAGGTTAGCTTCAGTTTTATCTCATCTTTACGCTCCAGTCCAGGGATGGCGAACCTGGATTAGGACTTTATGGATCAACGTGCCATTTTTTCTAAAGAAATGTTTAATGACATACAGATGTACCATCAAATAATGTTGACTTGTGATTATTGAAAAAATAATAAAATAAAATAAAAGCTTAAAATGCCGGCTTTCTGGCACAGAGGTAACGCGTCTTCCTCGTATTCTAGAAGTCCCGGCTTCGAGTCCCGGTTCGGGCAAGGTTATTCTTCTGTGTGCTGTCGGTGAAATGCGTGACTGTGCCCTCCCTTTAAAAAAAAAGGGCTGCGCAAAAAAAAAAAAAGGCTGGGCAAGCAAATGTGGTGAGTGTGTAGCTAAGTCGTACTCTTGGCTACTTTAAACAAGAGACGCTCTTTTCGGCTTAAATCTGCTGCTGTATCAGCAAGGGGCTTGCCCATGGCAAGTGCCCTAAGTAACAACAAAAAAAAATATATTAAAATGAAACCTGTTATGCGTATTTCAATGCATCGTGTCAGAGCATCATTTCTTGAACGGCCAAGCACCACGTGCTCGAGCAAGTTAAATTATATTTTTATACATTTTAATTGTTTCATTGAATGAGTCACTTTAGTATCGCAAACGATAAAAAAAATTTGGTATCGCATTTATTGTTTAAAAAAATATCTCATTTCGTATTTATTTCATTTCATATAATCGCGCTCTCAAAATATTTTTCTAGGTTTTATTGGCTGTAGTCATTAATTTATTTATTTTAAATCTGAGCTTTGGTAAATGCAATGGCAACATGTTATTAAAAGTTTTTTTTTCAGATGCTCGTGCAGATAATAATATTTTTATTTTTTGCCTACGAATTTTTGTTGACGCCAAAAACCTTATCCCAAAAGCGATATCATGTTTTGAGATGATAAATATACTCAAATAGCTCAAAACTATTTTTTACGGAAAAATACATTTTGCACTATATAGTAGTAAAGGTTTCAGTTAAAATGCGTAATTCAAATTAAAATAACATTAGTGTAATTTCTGTTGTTGCAGATTAGGTGACAAATATAGCTTTTAGAAATTGCTTTTAGTAGAATGCATCTTGAATTGAAATAATCTGCCAAACGGTTTCTAACCGAACCTTTAACGTTCTTCATCTGTAGAAATAAGGAATCACGGACATAGGTAGATGAAAATGCGGTTAAAATAAAATGAGCCACTTCCTTCAAATATTTCAATGTGTCTGGAATCCAATTTCATGTTTCCAAAATGTCGTTACTGGCATTTTTACTTATATTGATTGTTAGTCTTTCTGTTTCAATCAATTTCAACTTTTTTTCCTTTTTTTAAAAAATAAGTTTTTGAATCCATTTTAAACTAGACTGGTAATCAGTAAGCTGTATTTCAAAATTTTAAATTTCCAATCTTTAGCTTGTCCCAAATATTATGGCGCGTGCCATTGGTCCGCCTTCGCAGCTAAGGGGACCGAGTGGGGGTGGAGAGATTAGAGATAGATTTAGAGAGCAGAGGTAAAATGTACAGAGGTAAACGCATGAAATTAAAATGGCAGTCATTAAATGAAAATCTGCACATTTCTATCAAATCTCGGATAAAACTCAAATTATCTATCATAAGAGAAGTTATTTGTCAAATTAACTCACAAACCCAACGGGTTTGATAGATGAAAAGTCCTCTATGATTTCATTCTTAGAATCAACTGATCCTGCATTGAGCATCCCCACTCTAGCATCAACCTTCTGAATTTTTTTTTTAAAAAAGATTATATATACATTGAAATACAAAATACAATGTTTACAACAGTAAAGAAAAAAAATAGATATATATTAGAGCTTATATTTAAATATATGTATGTAATGATATTTTTTAAAATAAATTAGACTCTACATAAATTTCAAAAGTTTTATCTTAACTTAGCCCATAGCAGCCATTCTTAAATAGTATCTTATTTCCTGATCTTATTTCATTTTTCTATTTAATTAATGCAGCAAAAACGCTGTGAAAAGGCTTTAGTCAGCGGTTCCCACGCTCCGAGTGAAAAAACAAGAAATTGCTGATCCAAGCAAATTCTTTTAAAAGATCCCTTTGATTTCCTTGCATGATTCGGAGCGTGTAGATCAATCCCTATCAATATCTCATGGTATGTCAGATCAGAGATAAATGATTTCCCTCTCTCTCTCTCTCTCTCTCTCTCTCTTTTTTGCTGTTGTGCCGTGCTGTGAGTTCACGTGTCTTGTCGGCGCCTTTTGTAAAAAGATCATGCCTTCCAGGGGAAGAATAAAACGAACATAAAAGTTCGAAGTCGAAACTGCCTTCTGCTTCAAACAAAAATTGTGTTTACATAGTTATTTCAAACTTTCTTTGTGCACAAAAACTATTTGCTACTCCTCTAAATGTAAAAGAATACACCGTTATCATATTTGAGCTATGCGATTAGAATATCTCAAATATGCCGATCTGCTTCCTTTGTATTTGTTCTATTTTTAATCATTCCATTCAATCTTTCTTTCAATCGTAATTCCCTCCACTTTATATACTGTTTATTCTCGAACTTTTATACCTTCTGCGCTTTTGCGCATGCGCCAGGAAAAGTCAAAATTTATTTCGTCGTTTCGTCGTTTATTCGACGTTTATTTCGTTAAAAAAGGAATAAGTGTAAAGATGCAAGAAGGAAGCGTTTATATTTAGCATCAAAGCGAACTTGAATTGTTCGCTGAATCAAGGGGCATATTAACCGTTCATCTTTCTGCGTACCACCCTTCCACGAAGTACAAGCGTCGAAAAGAGCTAGTCTTGAACCAGGAGGCGTAAAAAGCGCCCCTTTTTCTGCATACCTCCCCTTGGCGAAGTATAAGCGACGAAAAGAGCTTGTTTTAAAATCTTGAAACGAACAGCAGAAAGAAATGTTGTAAACTCTGTTTCCTTTACTCATTGTTGTGCGGGAATTCTGTTTTTCACTAGAATGTATATCGAACCCAATTTTGCTTTTGAAGTTCTATTTAACACAAAGAGGTTAATTGTTTTATCACGAAAATAAATCTTCTGTTTCCGCCAATCGTCTGTTGTTTTTTCGAGTTTTAAATGCCAAAAATATTAGCAGAAGAAAATATTCTCTTAGAAACCAATTTGACTTAGTTTTTAATTCATCAACATTTCCACAGAAAATTTTTTTCCATTTGTATATAACGATTTTCACACGAAGTAATTTGCTGAAATAATGTCAACTTAAAAGTATCTGTGGTTTACTGTGTTATCAATGGTTTAAAAAATACTTTGAAATTCAAATTAATGATTAAATGAAATATTAAAGTACTCTTGCATTTGCCACAAAATTTAAATCCCTCTATGCCAAATAATTCGATTTTGTAATAATAACGGCCTTTTTTTTTTTTTAAGAACTCGCTGGCTATTTTGGGTGGATCTCGTAATTTTAAACAATAACCATATGATAGGAAAGGCACTTAAGTGACGAACAGATCATAAATTTTATAACTGGATAGAAAAACAATTCACATTGATTGACATTGATTTTCTAGGAATCTGTCTGACTGTTCGAATGGAAAATTTATGCCGTTTATCAAATATCCCGTTTTATCTTAAATTTGTAAATGACAGTTAAAATACTCCATGAATCGAAGGCGGGATTCAGGAAATACTATATTAGTGTACTGAGCATTTCAATTGGTTGCAAATTCTCAAAAAATATCGTTCCACCAATCAGCAAGAGACATCCGCTGTAGTTCTTATTACTTTAAATTCCACACTCGCAACTTTTCACAACTATATATGGTTAGGGTTCAGGACTTTAAGAAAACTAAACGCTCACAGGAAAAATTAGATCGTGCAATTTCCGTTTCTCATCGAAAAAAGTGGCGCACCTTCAGAGTATTCTTTTTTTCTTTTTCTTTTTTTCACGGAAAGCGTTTCAGAGCCGGAAGCCATTCAGTTATTCCACTGAATTCATTTGGTGCTTTTCCTGTGTCTCTGGTACAGATAGGCCTAATGTTACATTTTTTTTCTTTGTAAAAAAAAGCATATTTAGTTATAGATATAAAAAAAATGTCCAAGCATTAAATTCATTCAATAACTGCACTTATTAAAATGGAAATAGAAGAGATTTTAAAACAAAAGAAAATTTCATGGAAATAGAAGATATCTTTTTCCATTCATATCTCACAAAATAAATGTATCAAATCACTCATCCACTGCCATTTTAAACAGAGGGTGAGTTTTTTTTGGTATATATTTATTTATTTGATTTGATTTGTGCTTGTGAAGATAGGATTTCGTTATCAATTATCAATTCTCTTTCTTAAACATGGAATTTTAAAATTTCAAACACTTACGTATTCTAAATGAAAAAATAGTATTTTTTCGAGTTAAGTTATTTGTTAATCTATTGATTTTATTAAATTTTGATTCGATACAAGTGACATCACTGGAAGTGAATAGTAAATTAAATATAATATATTTTCGAATTTAATTATTAGTTTGTAGATTTGTACATTTAATTTAATTTTGTATAAGTGGCACCACATGGTTAATTTATAATTTCACAATGTTTATTTATAATGAATTATAAATTAACAAACAAAACAAAGATAAAGAACTAAAGGCAAGAAGTAATTAAAGCTTAAAAAATTGCTGTTTACTGTCATAAGTCTGGTTTTAACATGCATTTGCTTTTTATTTTTGTTGTTTTTAATACTACACTTATTTCATATGAAATATTGGCTCTCAAAAATTAACTCACTATTGTAAATGGCATGAAAGGACCATAAGTCGCATTATTATTTACTTCATTGAATTTTTGAATGTACTCTTTTGCATGCAGATATAGAAGGTGCCAGTCTTCTCATGAGCGAATTTACTGAAAAAATTTGTTTAAATTTACAATTAGGAGGTAAACAGATATCTGTATTTTCTCGTATACGTAGATATCGATAAACAGATATCGATTTTTATTTTCTCGTATACGTAGTAAAAAAAAATTTAGAAATCGTCAAAAAATTTGAATTCTTCATTTTGACGAATCTGAATGTTGAGATCTTTCACAGTTTTGGAAAATGTCCGTCCGTCTGCGACAAAGATAACACAACGGTTGAAATTTGGCATACGGTCTTTGCACCAAATTTGCAGGTTTCTATAATATTTTGAATGAAATATATTCAGATTACGTCTGTCTGTCTTGTTGTTCGAATATAAGCTAACATGATAGCGACAAAGCGAAGAGAGTTAGATAAAATTTGGTATACAGAGTTACTTCTATAACGTACTAACAAATTTGGAGTCAAATAAAACTGCTCAAGAGTTGACTGTCTGTCAGTCTGTTCTTTCAGAAGCATGTAAATGTAAATGCGATAATTCAAAAGCACATTGACTTAAATATGTCAAACTTGACATGCGATTTTGATATATTTAAGTCAACAAGATACAAGTGCAGTTTCGTGTCAAATTTTTCGGTTAAGAGCCAAAGGTTGAAAAAGATGTACGTAAAATAAAAATTCAGTTTTTGGAAATTATTACTGCATTCCAGGGATAAATCATTAAATATCTCGCCAAAAATGGCACGTTAAACCAAGTAAAAATGCTGAATTCATGCTAAAAATTAATACATCATAACTATTGCACATTAATGGCATATAAAATGTTCTCTGCCATGACAAATCCATTGGAGAGTATGCGAGAAAGTTTTGAGGAGACTACTCTAGCTGGTTTTAAATATTTTATGGTGTTTCGATACACACGGGGGGAATAATTCCACACCCATCAAAAAAGTTTTTCAGAAACAGTGGAGTCTTAAGCAGGAAAGTTCATCGAGATCTCGTCTTTGGATTTCTTGATTCGTACAATACTTTGTCTTTGTTTGAGAGGAATTCTTTAAAACATTCATTGAAAAGTTAAAATATGAACTATTATTTTTTTGGATTAATAAGTAACAAAATGTAATAAATAAATTAAGGTTTACAGTCTGCTTTCATAATTTAAATCCAAGTCTTTCTCAATTTATTTAAAAAATCAAAGCAATACGCAAAACAGTACCTTTAACTTCAAATATAATTGTGACATAAAAAAAGGAAAATTTCATGAGTTGGACGATGTCAAAACAGATTTACAATGAAAGGGGGGAAAAACTTGTCTGGTCATTATAATACATTCAATATTTCGGTTAACTGTAACCACAGTAACCTGCAGTTGCAAAATTTATGCCCGTCTTTCAGACTTTACAATAAGCAAATATGGAATCGTCTGGAAAAACAGAATGACACGCCTTCGGTACCTCTAAAAAGACCAGTGTCGGAACATAAAAAAAGGATCGTCTGTGCTGCATCCGCCGAAATATTTTGATTAATCTCTTCAAATGAGTATCATATGTTTAAACTGCACACGACAGTATTTCAGATAACCCCTCGTTAGATTTATAGAGACATTTGACCATCAGTTGCTATCAATCTAACTCTTCAACCTTTTTCAAATTTGGTAACATTATGCAGCAGTATAAAAGCTTCAATGCTTCTCAAATATATATGATATGCAATTCAATTTTTTTTTACTATTGGACATGGGATAAGAATCAATTTCAAGATACAGAAGAAATAAAAATGATTTCTTTGATGACTCACAAATTAATGGAGGTTTGGAATATCTTATAGATTTCCTAATTTCTCCATTTTTATTTTTTAGATAATTAGAGTTCAAAAATCTACAATACGTTCGAATAAGAGTTATAAAAGATGAAGCACGAGTTAATTGTAGATCATTGAAAAAAAAATTAGTGGTAGTGGTCACCCCAAAACTTTCTCACATACTCTGTAAGAAACTTGTCATGCCAAAGAACGCCTTGCATGACATCAGCGTGCAATAATTATGAAATATCAGTTTTTGACGTAAATTCAAACTTTTTACTGAATTTATCGCGTCATCCTTGGCGAGTTATTTGGCGATTAATTCCATGGACGCGTAAACAGGGTCCGAAAATCGAATTTGTGTTTTAGATATGTTTTTCTCAACCGATCGAAACAAAAACTTGACCCAAAACTACACTTGTAGTCATAAAATCCCATACCAAATTTTATATATTTAAGGTGTTGCATTTCTATATTATTGAATTTTCATGCTCTTGAAAGTATAGACCATCAGACGATGAATACGTAGTTGGATTTGGCCGAAAATTTCCCAAATTTCACAAAAATTGACTATTTAGAAGTTAAATCTGTATACCAGATTCATATAGCTCTCTTCGTTTTGAAGTTATCATGCTAATTTCTATTCGAAAAGTCACACAGACGGACTTCCCCTGAACTGAACTCAACATTTGATAGAAATCTGCTAATTCGGTGTTCAGAATGTATATCAAATTTCACCCATCTAGCTCAAAACGTTTTTGAGTTATTTTTATCGATCACAGACAGGCGGACGTTTTCCTAAAATACGTTTTTGGAACTCGCAAAATCCTATATCGAATTTGGTATATTTAAGTCATTACATTTTCGAATTATCGTATTTACATATTTCTGAAAGTACAGACCGACAGACTGTCAACCCTTTGCTTGATTTTGCCCCTATAATGTTGCATTAAATATTAAATCTATTTACCAAATCTTATCAATTTAGTTATCTTCGTTTTGAAATTACAGTGTTAGCTTATATTTGAGCAGCCGGCCAGAAGACTTCTTCTAAACAGATTTTACTCAAAATTGGCCAGAAAACTGAAAATTTGATATAAACACCGTATACCAAATTTCAGTCATCTAGATAAAAGCGTTTTTAAGTTGCCTTTGTGACAGACAGACAAACAGGCGGACATTTTCTAAAAATGTGTTTTTCGAACTCATAGAGGCCTAAATCGTAAACAAAATCTTGAATTTAAATCTTTTGAAGATTATTAAGCTTCTTCTTTTATACTACATATACGAGAAAGTGAAGAGAATGAAATTCAAGCTTTCAGTTGAAATATCGTAGTATAATATTTCAAACTGTATTCAGCATTGTTTTATTTCTTACTTGCATTCTCTATTACATTCAATGAGCAGTGATTTTTGAATCAACGCCGCCATTATTATGATTTTACTAATTATCTAGTTAATAAAAGTGAAATGAAAACGAAAATCTCCTTTTCAGTCTTCCGAAAAAGCATATTATTTATATATAATAAGCACTTATTTTCCTTGTTATAATCTCAACAACAGTAACATGATTGACAGTTTTGGAAGAATAATGCCAATGCTGTACATTTCATTACAATAGTTATAATAATAAACATTTTATGAATATTTTCTGACTATTCTTATAATGAATATTTTTTTTAACTATTTCCTATAATTTTGAAAAATTTATTGAAAGAAAAGAAAAAATTAGAAGGAAAGGAAATTAATATCCCTGAAAAGTTTTTTTTTTAAATTTTAAACGGATGTAAAAACGATTTCTGTAGAATAAATACCCCATAATTATTACGGAAAGACATTAAAATTTTGATTAATCTTTATTAATTAAAACTGCTTTAAAAAAATCTTTTTTCGAAAAATCATTTTACTTAAGAATAATGACGTACAAAATTTAATAGCTCTAATTTCCCCAATCTGAAATGATAATTTGTGAAACCTGAGGAAAGCAGTCCAGGGAGCCCTTATTTGAAATGATTGAAAGTCTTTAATAGTACTTAGTATTTAGCCGTTAATAATACTTTAGTAATTACCCCTTAATAGTACTTTATTATTTACCCCTTAATAGTACTTTATTATTTATCCCTTAATAGTACTTTATTATTTACCCCTTAATAGTACTTTAGTATTTACCCCTTAATAGTAGCTAGATAGTACTATAAGAGCTCTTACACAAAGTAAGATGAACTAATTTAACATATTTAATGATTCAAAAATAATTTTTTTTCATATAATTTCAAGTCAAAACATTAAATTTCTTCTAACAATCAAAATTGTGATGTTCAGCCATTCTGTAATTTACTATCCACTATCGGTGTCTTCTAAACCTGGCACAATTCCCTTAGGCTTTCTAATGACATCTTTGCTATTTGTTTTAATTATAGTTGTTATTCCCGTTGATAAAAAATCGGTGCTAACATTGTCGACAGCATTATTAGAATTATCATTTTTCAAAGATTGTTTATCATTTTTCAATGCTGAACTCCTAGATACTTGACCGTTTGTGATTTCCGTTTTTATAGACTTATTCTCCCAATTTCCTCCGTACATAACAGATGCCATATCTCTTCCTGAAATCAGTTTGTCTCTGATGATCTTTCTAGATTGATTGATTTGGTCTTTCATATCAAAATTGTCTTTATCTTTCTCAGACTTGTTCTTGTTTAAGACAAAATTTGTATCACCAGTAGTAGTATTTGTATCGCCATTTTCAGACACTATTTGTGGCATTTGGTCATATTTCGAATTCCCTTCCACGTTCTTGGGAAAGTTATTCTTTTGATCGATGTTATCATCTGTCTTGACCAAATGACAATCATCTTCGATGCCTTTGACGGATTTCATTTCGACTTCATTATTTGCTTCTTGAATACTTGTACCATTAACTTTCTCTGATTTAAAATTTCCTAATTTGCTATTCTGTGGATCGCTTGTGGTGTCTATGAAGGGTATAAAACCATTGGGAGGCACCACACCAAATGGGTTAATGCAATTTAAAACTATTGGCACTGTCGAATACGTATTTGAAAAATTTCCAGATGAATCGCATGCTGGATATTGTATATTAAACTTTAGCAAATCTCCAGTGTATCCTGTTTGATTATTGTTAGGTAACAACTGGTTGTGGTTTGTCTGCAGGGGACCTGATATAATTTTTATGTTATCCTGTTTCATATGATTGATATGATTTACATAGTTTAAGTCTTGTTTGATGTCCCTTCCACCCAGATAGATTTGCTGAGTCTCCCTTCCACAATTTGAGGAGAGGAAATTATTCTGGCATTCCAATGTGTTCGATTGATGCACACTCTGCTCATTATTTGGAGGTTTGTCCCATTGCCTTCGGCGATGAATTTCATTAGGTAAAGGTGCATTGTTTGTGGGCTTATTAGATTCATAGTCCTGTTTTTTTGCTGAGTCACAGCTCTTCTTTGGAGACCCATAAAGCGTAGATGCCATGGTACTCCCAAGATTGAATTTTTTCAGCAATTCTTTTGATGAATTGGACGAAGCCACACTGCTAGCTTTTTCATCTTGATAACAGCCTTTTTCCCATCTACGAACTTTGTCTGAAATTGATTCCTCAAAATCGTCTCGTTTTTCACAGTCTGAATATTGCTGGCTGTCCAAAAAAGCAGAAATGGTTGATTTTGAATGTTCCTCTGGCGATTCTTCTTGTATATCTTCACATGTTTGGCGACTAACAGTATCTCCAAGATTCTGGTTTTCACCATTTCCAGGATTGGCACTCGCCAATTTTGAATTTTCTACATGTTTTATTTTAATCCCACTATTTTCCAAGTCTAGTTTTTTCATAGTTGAGCTTTCTTCAGAATTCTGTAAAGTTTCACGAGAATTCAATTTTTTGTCCTGTATATTATTTGTTTCTGTTGGACATTTTAGAATTTTCTTATTCGGCAGCAAAATATCCATAGTATCTTCAACAGAGCTTCTTGGTTTTTCTGGGATGATGCAGCTTTTAGTAGAATTTGGATGGAAATTATCCTCTGCCAGAGAGTTTTCCTTCGTATTAACTTTACTCTCAGTGGCAGCAGTAATTTTTTCGGATCTTCTTCCATGCCTTGCTTTTCGTGGTGTTCTCGGTAAAAAATCAGTAGTATTATTTTCGCATTCACTTGTTTTACCATGTCTATCTTTATTTACAATTTCATTTTTTATAATGTTTTTAAATTCTAATTCTATTGAAGATTTATTCAAGGGGGAGATGTCAGCAGTTGAATTACCACCAAGCAACGTTTCTTCATTGCAGTCTCTGGTTGCTACAGAACTATCTAATTTCTCCTCAGTGTCAGCAAATTTTGAATTTGAATCGTTTTCATTATTTTTGCTGTAATCAGTTTCAATAATATTTGACATTTTACCGTTTTTATTTCTTCTAACATCAGTTTTTACTAAAGGACTACTACAGATATCGTCAAATAACCCGCCTGATTCTTTAGGATGATAAGATCTAGTTTCTCTGTGTGCATCTTTGCCAATTCCAGGTTGGATCACTGATTGGTATATATCACACTCATTTTTAGAGAATGAAAAATCTCCTTCAGGACTCAGTTTTACAGATTTAGGGTCGCTAAAATCTCCACTATTCTGTAAACAGTGTTTTCTCCGATTCCGCCTGTTTCTAAAATTATTAGTTTGATTAAAATTACATCCAGAGTGAATATCATTTGTTAGCAACTCTTCTGTCAGCTTGTTCATAGTATTTGAAGTGACTTCATCGGAACAGCATTGGACACCTCTTCTCAGACTATTGTTTTTGCTATTAACTGATGAACCATCGCCTGCTTCGCGGTCAGCATAGTGATGTAATACTCCATCTTGTTCTTTATTTGTAGCGAACTTAAATCCGCTACTTTTACTTTTTGTCAAATCTATTTTATTGGGACAAATTTCTTTGATAAAATTTCGCAAATCAGTTTTTAAATTTGCACTCGGATTCGGTTCTTTGTGTTCCTTGTATGGCATATGCCTTGAGGATTTTTGTAAAAAAGTATCTCCTTTCTCTGACTGAAAAGTTACAGCATCATGAGTGTGTTGATTTGCATTATTTAGACTAATAGATTTATGACTGGATTCAAAGCTGCCAGATGGTTTAATATTTTGTCCACTTTTCACAGTCTTTTCAGCAATTTTTGATTCTCTATTTATATAATGATTATTTATAGATTTTGCGAAATTTATGAGTTCCATTTTTAAAATCTCATCTTCATGAGGAGAAAAATCAGTTTTAAATCTTCCCGATCCAGGTGAATGTCTATGTTGATCACTTCCATCTGGAAATCTACTGTGCACATTCTGACATACAGAATCGTGTTCTTCTTGAGTTGTGCGACCTGGATCGAGTGATGACATTCTTTTTATGGTTAGAGTTGGCTTTTCTTTCTCAGAATCCTTCTCATTATGGCATTTATAGAATATTAAAGATCGCTTATCCATGTTTGGATCTTTTAAAGATTTTGCAAATTTCTTCAATTCAATTTTCAGAGGATCGTCCAAGTCTGTATGATTTGGTCTATGCTGCACAGCCATAGAACGTTTGTATTTATCGTTAATGAATTCCTTTTTATTGACAAGCCTGGTTCTTCTATGCTTTTCAACTAAATCGTTGTTTTTGTGACTTTCGGAAAAGTTGTAACATGATGTGGATTCTCCTATATCGTCAGAGAATTTTTCATTACGGCAACTTTCAGAATCTTTGTATACAGTATGCATTCGAGCTGAACTTTTCGCTTGTATTTCCAACGGATCTTTGAGGGACATAGCGAAGCTTTTAAGTTCTTTTTTGAAATGCTCGTCTATATCTTTACCTTGACTCGAAAGTTTCACTTGAGTTATTTTATCCCAATCATGCACGGGATCATCGAGATATTCATTTTGATTTCTTAAATGCCTTTTGCTAATTTTTTTCTTAATTTCTTGTCTTCGAAAATATTTACCATTCTTAGATATATGCTTACCTTTATTCTTATTATGGTATTCGTTATTTAATCTATATTTTTGATCATTAAAATATTTTTCAGGTACATTTTTTGGACCTCCATATTTACCTTTCTGAAAACTGTGGCCTGATAATTCGATCGCTGAGAGATCTTCTAAAAAAGGAGCAGGTCGATGCCGTGATTTTAATACGGTTGAATCTTGTAGATTATGTTCCAAATTATCATCTTTTGCACTCCTTGATTTTGTACCACTCTCAATGAAGTGAAATTCTCTTTCATGTTCCTTGCCAGATTTGCACACATTCGCTTGATAACTCTCCCATTCCTCACTATGAAAGAAGACTTTATCATCTGGCGAGGTTATGTCGTTTGTTGTCAATGTGTCTGTACAAAAACGCGAAACTGATTTCTGAGTTTTTTCTATATTACCATACGTTTGTCTCGACTTCGAATTCAAAGAATTATCATCACGTTCAGATTTCTTGGCTTTGTTTCTGTCGACGATTATTTTCTGAACATCATCTGGATAATTACAGAAATAAGAGAGATTTTTCTTACGTTGGCTACATTTCTTTGGCTGAAAATTCTCCCTCATCAAGATTTGGCGTGAAGCCGGCATTTAAAAAAAATATAATATATATATCACTCACTCAAACGTTATTAAGTTTTATTTTTCAATAAATTTTAATTTTCGATAATTTTTAAAATTTTTTTAATTCTTTTATTTTTCGATCATATTCATTTCTTTGAATCAAAATAACAATGAACGATTATGCAACTTGAAATCATTTCATTCAATTATATTTATTTCTCCAATTTACAATATTTGACGCTTTGTTGTTTAAAAGACATCTATTTAATAACTAATATAATATCTGCTTTCATCAGTTTTGACTATATTTTTCCGTAGTAGATATTGAAATATGAAAAATGAATGTTTTTTTTCAAATCTTTAACGTATTGTCTGGATGAAATTACGCTACCTCTTGAAAACTGACAGAATGAGAAGATATTTATGATATAAACTGCTTTCTCAATATTATTTATTTATTTTTTAATTAATATTAATTAAAAAAATTAATTTTATTATTTTTATTAATATTATTAAGAACACTACAGTTTTATTCGTGTTTTGTCTAAAAGAGCACTTTTTATATTTAGAAAAATGGCAACAATTCTTTTTTTTTAAATATCGTCTGCTATTTGAAACCTTTAACTGTTGTAATAATAACTCATATTCTATATTGCAATACTTTAACGCAGCTATTTTGAAGTATAAAATGTTTCTAAATTACATCTCAATAATTTTTTTCCCTGTTTAAATCTAGAAAAGGGAATATACTCCGAATAAAATTTCATATTGATTTTAGAAATAAACACTACTATTTCGAGCCATGGTCAAAATGATGACGAAACCTTCAACGGCAAACTTTGTTTAGAATTCCATATTAAATAAAGTACATGTTTTGGCAGCATTTTCTGATAAATTTTGGAATAATTGATTTTGAAATTCCACAATCGACAAGAATTCGCTATTAGACAATATTTATGTTTTGGAATGCAAACTCCCAGAGAATTAAATATCACAAACAAATTCTTGGAACTGATAAATTCGTTTACTTAACAACCTAAAACAAATCCTTTTCAAAGATAAAAAATGTAACAATGATTTTTTTTCAAATGTCCAAGTTTAATGTCAAAAAATATTATTAAACATTTAAAATAATAATTTAAGAGCATTTATTGCTTCCTATGTATTTCTATATAGGAAAGCTTCTATTTCTTTTTACATAAATAACAAGTATTGCCTCTTATATTGTTTCTCTGATTTTTCTCTTAATTGCTTTTGCCCAAGAAAGTGTTATTATTAGAGAAACTGGGATACTCTTGTATTGACCGCTTGCCATTGATAAAGGTCATATTTATTGTAAGCAGCGATTAATTTCATTAAAAAAACAACTTAATTATATATGTCATGTTAGATATCGATAGAATTTCTCTATTCTCACCAGTGATATACAGATTAACGGCATGCAATTTAATACATAAATATCGAAATTGTTATTATTATTATTATTATTATTTTCATTTTAAAATGATATTAAAAGTTAGCTTTTCTGTTCAGTTAATTCCATTTTTAGTGAACTCCTGTGTCCTATAGCAAAAATAAATTTGTTTGGGGACGGTTTCAACTTAAAGAACGATTCCAACGAACTTAAATCTTACCCCCTCCCTTTTTTTGTACGTGTGTGAACAAAGGGAGAGGTTTTTTTTTTTATTAAAATGGAAAACATTTTACTCTGCCGTTATTATTAATAGGATCATAAAAAAGGTACTATTTATTTTAAATAAATATCTTAAATGTTATTGTGTCCATTTTCCTATATTTATATAAATAAATACATGCCATTTTTTTTAAAGCAATGTGATTTATATTTCAGTATAAATCTTGTAATCTTTGTAGATACATTTAAAGACTTTCCTGAATAATTTTACTTAATTTTTTTTACTCAGTAAATGAACCTGTAATAATAATAATAATAATGGAGATCTACTTCTAAGACTGCTTAATAACCACATGTTGCTTGTTAATTATTTAAAAATAAAAATAAAAAAGAATTGTCAGTTTTCAAAAATATTTTCGATACGTGTTATTTTACGAAAATCTATTTTAACCCTTTATGTACTGACTGTATTTAAAACTGCCATTTAAATTTGGCTTATATTTTCGCAATGTGATTATTTTTGTTGATGGCATTCTAAAGAACACGAAAAATGTAAACCAAATATCAAGAAGTTAATGTAAGCTAAAAGTAGAAATGAAAAATATTTAATTAATAATTAAATGAGTTAAGTTTTGACTTTTCAGGTTCTATTTTGTAAAGAAAGTTATCTACTGGTGCAAAAATGAAACTGAAAAATTGATTGCAACATAATTCGGTGAATAAAGGGTAAGCCAACATCAAAATATTTTTTCAAAGATACCAGTTGGAGGACTATAAAATATTCTCTTAACTGTGACAATATAAATATATATATATATTACGATTCTAAGAATCTTTTCAGTTCTGCAATATGACCCATATCACCTCCATTAATTTAACTTAATACGTACTTTAGAATCCTTTATTTTTTTGAAGAGCTGAAAAAGAAGCAAAACTGGAGGCGCCGGGTATCGATCCCGGTACCTCTCGCATGCTAAGCGAGCGCTCTACCATCTGAGCTACGCCCCCTGCAGTAAACGAGTGTGAGCAAGCCATAAAGCATACGTTGTTATCCAACTAACCTACTTTAGAACGGCAAGGGACGGTATTACCGGTAGACAATGCCTTCAGGTCAAATATAACTTGTTTTCTCGTACTCCATCCGCATAAAATCTTTCCTTCTCCAGCAAAGGCAATTAGCATTTTTACTACCTATAGTTATGATTGCATGCTTTATTATTACTATTTTCTTGTTAAAATGAAAGTCTAGTTCATCAATGTTTTCAAATAATCTTTTCTTTAGCTAACATTATTTTTTTTGCTGAATTTCATGTTATTTCTGGAATATTTGTCGACACAAATAAATAGCAATGTTTTTTAACAAAAACTTTCTTAATTTAAACCATTTCATAAAAAAATCTATATCTATAATTAATTTCTTTTCTCAATTGTTATTAATATTATTTATTTCATTTATTAAAATTTTATTTTATTTATTAAAAAATTTCTTTTCTTTCATAAAATCTATTTCAAAAGTGTTTAAAAGTTTTCAAACTTATAAGAAATCTTCAATTTTCTTCTCATCGCGTAAAAAACTATACATGGGCCTTTCTAATCCTGTACTTAAACTATCTATCTCCTCCGGCAGTCTTTTTCAGAAGGGAAAATTTGGGACAATTTTTTGGGGGGAGGATGAGGAGGACATCGCGTGCAGATTGTCACCATTTTGGCAAACGTGTTTAATTTTAAATATTTTATATATTTAAAATTATTAATTACAAAATATTTTATAGATCATGGTTTCAAGAAAGGTTGACTGATCTAGCAATATTATCGATTGAACATCATATTGCAGCTTATATTCCTGATTTACATTAGCTCAAAAATTCATTATAAAAATGGAAAATAATTTGTTAACATAATTTATTCATTTTTAGTTTTATCTGCAAAGATATTAGTAAACATACTAATAAATATTTCATATTTAAAATATGAATGAATAAGAAGTATTATAAAACTTGTTTGGTATAATTTAAAAATTCTTTTATTAATTAAAAATCAATAAGCGTTTGTATCGAAATAAATAGTTTGACAATATTATGTTTGGCTATGCATGTGAATATATAAACTGATGTTAATAAGTTCATTAATTTTTCTTTGTTAATGAGCACTAGGCAATCTTGAACCAATTAGTTGCAGATTTTCCAATCAGCCAAACTACTGAAATTAAATGTTCTTTCTAACCTCAGCGATTTGCTTTATACTATGAATCATCATATACATTCAAGGATAATGTATTATAGGTAGTTTAATGGATGAATGAAATCAGGCTAAGTTACGAAGCAGTTGCTGCTAACTAGACTAGGCAGCTGCCTAGGCACACGAGGTTAAAAGGAGAGGGGAAGGGTTGCAAGTGAGTCCATTAAAAAGATTAATCGTCAAGCTCACAAATAAGTAAAAAAATACTAATAAATATTGGTTAAATTAATTATAAAATAGTACGCAAAATATAAATGGTAAGATCCTTACCTTTTTCAATTCCTTCTATTAGCTCAGACTCTCCCTATATATGTATATATATCGTATTCAAATTTTCAATCGTTAATAAAATACTTTTTATTCATCCACTCAAGCTCAAATACATTTTTTTAAACTTGTGGTAGATGACATTTGATGTTAATACAATTTTTTCGAATATTAATTCGTTATTTTTTATTAATTAATTAAATACAAATTTCCTCACCTTTATAGTAGTTGTAATTGTTAGGTCGGGATAGCCTAGTTAGTAGGCGTTGGATTCGCATCCCTTGTGCTGCTAGTTTGAGCGTGGTCATAAATTTCTCCCTGTCGGGAGTTATACCACTGGGGGAACTGAGTCAAAGGGGATCGTTATTCGGTTGCTTTGGGGTCCTTACCCTCAGAAGCTACTGCACCCCTCCTTCCATTGTGAAGTGGTACACGAGAAAAGAAATTATTATTTAGAGTATTTAAGTAACTAAAACAAAATTTTCTCTAATATCCAAAGTAGGAATTGATTTTAAAAAGTTAATTTATATAACTTGTTATTCCATTCATTTTGTTATTTCACTTTTTTAAAATACTTAGCATCGGCTTAAATAATATTACAAACGTGGTTATCTCTTACTCTCTTACATAAGTAATGATGAATACACGAGTAAAAGTATATACAATTTCACAAAATTGATTTTAAAAAAATATCTACAATGTATTATTTACGTTTTGATAAGGTCAAAAGTAATTTTTAATGATGCTTAATAATTATTTTAAACTTAATTTGGGATTTATTAACCTAAACTGATTTGTTTATTAAAAGAAATTCTTATAATGTTCACTGCTTAGTGCCTCAAAATGCCTGTGCTTAAATATAAAATGCCTGATACTAGTTCTGATTATTTATCCTCTAAAACACTATAAAAACATTTTTAATAAAACAATGCATTTTCTCAGTAATTTGTACTCTTTGCAACATTCACCAGTACATTTTTTTAAGCTAAGTTGTTTGTTAAATAAACTTCTTACCCGAATAGAAATGAATTCCGAAATTACAATGCGGTATTTGTTCCATGAAAATAATTCTTTCATGATTTAAATTCAACAGAAAATCAGACCACTTAGTAATATTTTTTTTCTTCGAGTTTTGTTTACAAATACTATGCAGCATAATGATGTTTTTTGTGGACTTTCTTGGGCTTATTCATTAGTTATTATTTTCTTAATAAAAAAAAGTTTGAAAATATTTTTATCACAATTAACATCGGGTACATCGTCCATTTAAACAATAATAATGTTTTTAATAAATCTCGAATGGAAGTACTAAAAAGGCTTATAAATGGCATATATAGTATAGTATGTTATCACAGTGAATATTCAGTGTTTTGCAGTGTATATTCAAGGACTGGCTTGAGTTAGAAAGAAATGGTAGCTTTCAACTTGACTTGCATGCAATTGTCATGCACAACCACCACTCGCTTTGACACAGATAGCGCAAGCGAAACAGTAGGTGTTGCCAAGAAAAAAAAAATGTACTTCGTGAAAGCGCGCGTCAAATGATTTATTTCTTAACCAGCGGCATTAAAATAAACCGCGCGTGCATTCATTCACCGCTGGGCACGTGCTGAGGTAGCTTTTTTTGGCGGGAACACCCCGTGCTCGCGCGTGCCATACGGATTTCAGGCAGACGATTTAATAATATCGCTTGGTGCATGCCGTTTAGAACCTCATCAACCGCATCACTGCGCACAAACAACAGACGATAGGCGAGGGGGCTCGTGCGTTCAAATCAATCTCACCGATTCCTGAAAGTCACCTGCTCCGACCCAGGATCTTCCTTCCGGTGTGGGGAACCCCTCTCCCCTCACTTTGCGAAGATACCTAAGCAAAGAGTAGGTAAAGTTCACTGGATTGCTAGCTCGTATAAGTAAAAATTTTAATATATCGATTCAATTTTGCCTCAATTAATCGAAGTCAAATTTCTTTAAAAATTGAAATCGATTGAGAATATATAAATCGATAAAGGCAGTGGAAGATGTACTATTAAGCAGACGAAGTAAATGCATAGAACCGCTGGACTGATAGAATTGACATTGGCAGATCGATTAAAAATATTATTAGTTTATTTGGCAAGTAAATAAACTTGTAAAAAATGAACTTTTTTTTAAAATTATAAAATATTAGCCACTTTTGGCGACCAACTGGCCTTCTGTGATTAGTGGATATTAAAATTTTAAATTAAATATTTCATGTAATTTGTATAAATATCACTGTCAGTATAACATTTTAAAATTCAAATTTTGAGAGAGATATTATTCATAAAATGATAGAAGTTTTAACATCCTTCTACTCATTTTATTAAGTATTTTCCATCAGTTTCCCTCGAATTCATAAGCAATGGATACACACTGCTATTCCTAGCCTTGTAATCTAAACTCTATTCTAAAGCAGTGTAAAATATATCATTTCTTTTCATATTGATTGTATTTGAAATATAAATTTGAATCTTTAACGTACACTTCTCAAAATTAAGTAAATATATAGCTAGATTTCTTGAAACCTTCTTTGCGAATAATGGTTTCTGTTAAGGATAGAAGTGTGATTTCACTATTTTGTACGTTTCATTTTTTTGTATTAATGTCGGTGATAATTCAAATTGTAAAAAGAAATGGCAGATTTATTTTCTCGTAGCAGATTTACACGGGTTACAAAAGAGCAAAATTGGAGGCGCCGGGTATCGATCCCGGTACCTCTCGCATGCTA
>JAOUZG010038877.1:128123-156039 GCA_026289955.1 Argiope argentata | reverse complement strand
TATATATATATATATTGCATATGTATAAATCATTCTATGCAATAGACGTAAAATAGTGATTCACATTGCAAACAAAATCAATCGAGCTGCTAGATTTAATTAACATATGTATTTCTTTTCAAAAGAATATTCTATTTGGAATCACCAGTATAATTGCTAATTTGGTAAAACACTACCGGTATCACAGAGTTTAAAAGCAACACAAAACATGAACTAATAGTTTTAAATAAATTAAAGTTAGTTCATTTTAAAAGTTGTTTTAACCTCTTGACATACGAATTTATTTAATGTTCTAATTAGATAACTCATCCTATTTTGGTAATTTATTGTTAATTTGATTTTTAAAAAATAATATATGGAGCATTTGGGATACCAAATCGTTTCATATTGATTTTTTCGTATTTAAATGCTTAATTATGTGGCTTATTTGCAGACTTGAAAATAAAAATTTAGTAGTTCGATGCACGTGTCAGACACGTCATTGTATGCGAAGTGGTTAAGCTCATTTATTTCACTTGGATTTTTTTTTTTTTTCATGTCTGTAAATACTTTACTTTGTAACCTATTTTAATCATTTTTGTTGCACTAATTATCCAATTTTTTTACATTTATAGGGAAATTTTTTTTATTGATCTTATCTTTTAAAGCTTTTAAATAAAGCTTATCTTTTTTTTCTTCTTTTTTTAATGCAGAGGTTATTTTGTTTGTTATTTACATGCACATGGGCAAATATTTATTCTAAACCTGCTTGTGAACTGCAAGTAGCAAATGAGTATTGACCTGCATGGATAATTCATGTTTCTACATATCTCTTTGTATCATCTATAAATACTTTTTGAAAAACTTATAAAAAAATTATCTTATAATAATGTCTGTGAAAGTTAAAAACTTCAGATGATACTGAAATCAAATTAATTAACTCCTGATTTATTTAAAACTTCCGCTGAGATTCTTGAAACAGCTGAAACGCTTTTCTCTTAAAATTTCAACAATAATGCACTATAAACAAACTCGTATCTGTCCCAAGAAACTGTAGTATCATCAGTCCTCTATCCCCTACAATTAAATCGTTCGACACCTTGGCTGTTTATCTACGTGACTCCTTTTATTTTTTATCTTTGAAAAAAACCCGACAGTTAATATTGCTGGGAGAAACCGCAGTCACATCCACCTACCCCGGGAGTCTGTCCGGACATGCGTCCACACGTCAACGGCAGCGTGTTTTCGCGTTCGGGGATGTTTCCGCCGCTGATAAAAACTCGTTGTTTACCCCGGCTGAAAGAGTTGCGGCTTTTCCTTTTCATCTGGGGTTGCTGCACTGCTTGTTTTGCTGACGATTTCACGTGGATTATTGGCTGATGAAGTAATCACACTATCAGTCATATCGTTTGGTATGGACAGAGTTGTTCGATTTGGGTGAACTTTATGTTATCATTGTTTACGTTTTCAAATATGAAGCATACAAATAGTAATATAAGATAATAGGCAAAATAATTAGAGATTTTCATCGATATTCACATTTTAAACTTTCCTGAGTTCGAAAAACAAATTTCTGGAATTTTATATATTTATCTTTGAATGATAACTCGTAGAAGCTTTGAGCTAGCTATTCGATAAAATTTGACTTATGGCCTTTAGAACAAAATTGTGGATTTCTATCAAATTTTGAGTGAAATCCATTCTGAAGAACCCTGACAACTATATGAATACAAGTGAGCACAATAATTCCTAAATGTAAAAAGCTAAATTAATACAATTTTGCGCATAGAATAATCATCTAAATTATAGATTTATATCAATTTTTGTAAGCATATCCGGGAAGAAGTTAACCACTTATTTGTTTATACATTCGAATGCATGTAAACGTCATGACTCAAAACCGCAACGGCTAGATGAATGAAATTTGGAATGCGGTTTAAGCATCTAAATGTAGATACTTTTAAAATTTTAAATGAAATCCGTCAAAGGGTCTAACGACATGTAATTTTACATGCATGTAAAAATTATAAATAAAGGAAATACAACGACGAGGATAAATGAAATTTGAAACACGCTTTTTAGCATCTAAATTATTAATTGCATGAAATGTGGAATCAAATCTATTAAAAGGTTGATCAACTATTGATTTGTACATTTTTGTGCAAGTAAATGCAATGGCTAAAAGATGTAAAGGTTTGTATAAATGGAATTTGGTGTTTGATTAAATTGCTAAAATTTTAACTTAGTGCCAAATTTTAGTTATAATATCGATGGAATTTTTTTTATTTAATTTTGCTGACAATTAAACTCGGGTACTATTCACTATTTGAAAATTCTTTCCGTTTAAAAATCAGTTTCTCGTCTTTCTCCTAATATAATAGAACATTATTGACTGAAACAACATAAAAAAAGTTCTTTACGTTATTTAAAGCATTTCTTCAAATAGAAATACTTGTCCATCTCTAATGATTTGGAAACTAAATTTTTAAAGACACCTTGTACATTCCTTCTAATTTTAATATTAGTAAGTCAACTATGAATTTCCATACTTTTTTTTATCTTAAACTTACTTCATAACTAAACAATTTAACATAAGTAGCTTAGAATCTCATAACAGTTTAATAACCCATTTGTTAATTCGGATATCTTAATAATTGCATTAAAATATGTTTAATGTTCGCACTTGTTTCCTTCTTTAGGATAGTTTCTAAGATGTTGCCACTGAAATAGAATTAAAAGATTGAAATAGATTAAAAATAACTCTTATCTAAGGAGGATCTATGTATTATGAGCATTATGGCAATGTACTATAAAAGTGTTGATGGCACTTCATAATTTTTGAAATTTAATGATTAATATTAACTTTGGCAATTTAATTTGTTGTTTTGAAAATTATATCATTAAAATATAACATTTAAAAAGTTACTTCTCTTTATGCTTCTAATCAAGTTTGTCTTGAAATCAACCAATTTATAAATATGCAAGCATATTTTATATAAGTATAGTTAGACAGAAATTACTTTTCTCTTCCTGTGTCACAAAAGCTATAAAATTTAAATCAATTTCAATAAAATTGTAGTTAACTAAAGTAACTTAAGTTAACTGCAATTATTTGGTTGAAATATATTAATATTATAACCAAAATATAAGCTAAAATATTGTCAGAAATTCTTTTTAATTTGGTCAAAATTCGAAACAAATCTTAAAGTCACTTCTATGTAATTAACTACAAATTTCCATAACTGAACAAGCCTTAAATATAGTTTCTAAATGATAGTGATAGGTATAAATATTCATAATTAAATGATGGTGTAAATTACTATTATCTTTAACTCAATTAGAACACTAATTGAGTTAAAGATAGTTGTTACTTATACATGATTAGAAGTTGTTATTTATACATGAAATGAATATGAACAATTAAATCACTGATACAAGTCAAAATTGCCATTTTTTGAGCGAGATGTGATAGTACTCCTGAAGTCAATTTAGTGACTCTCAAAGAATGAGACCGACATGACCTGCTTTTGAATCTGCTTTGACATTTGACCATTACTGTTTAGGAATTTTAAAAAATGACCTCTTCCCTTTTATTGGTCACAATTAACAAGGCAATTTTTCATTAACTCGGCGGCTATCTATTGATCATTTTAATACCTTCTTTGCACATTTAAAATACCTTCTTTGAACCTCCCTTGAAGGTATTTGCACATTTAAAATACCTTCTTTGAACCTCCCTTCTAACTTAGATATTTTCCCTTTAGTCATTTAAAGCAGATATCGGTAGAGACTTTTTTTTGCAATTCTATTCACTAGAGGTGGTTACACAGCGGTCATTTTACTGCCCCACCCGTAGCGTAATTGCTTCGCTCCTCCCCAATGTACAAACCGAATGAAAAGACTCACAAAGTCGCCTGAATCCCTCACGCTAATCAACAGAAGCAGAAAATAACCCAGCAGCTACCGCAGGGGAAAATGTTCCTGGTAGGTTACTGACAAGACAATAAAACGGGCAAATTGCCGAGTATGAAGAGACTTCAACAAAAGGATTCTCCCCAGCATTTTTTGACTACAGTTCTACAACCCTCTCCACGACTCAGAATAAACTTGAACGATTACTTGAGTTGATGATTCCGAACTACCCTCCGAAGTGCCAGCGGCATGATTAATGCTCAGATTTAGAAAAAGTCCAATGAGACTCTTGTACGGATCTTGAACAGGTGGTGAATCTCGAAATAAAAATAATGACATTATGCTTGCCCCTCACTCGAATTTTGGGTACATTACTGAAAAGACTACGTGGTAAGAGCTTTTCGTAAGATACTCTTGATTTTTTTTTTCAATTCCTACTATTAGCTCACATTTCCCTATATACATATCTTGTTCAAATTTTCAGTCGTTAATAAAATACTTTTTATTCATCCAATTACGTCCAAGTATATTTTTTAAACTTGTATTGAATGATATTTGATGTTAATACAGTTTTTTCAAATGTTAATTCACTAATTTTTTATTACTTAATCAAAAACTAACTTTCCCGCCAAAAAAAAAAATCTTCATCCCCCCGCCAAATAAGTAATGAATTCAGTTTGTTTTTTTCCTTAAGCGAATGAGGTTAGACTTATCGTGTTTTCGGCCGATTAATTTAAATTACTCTGTTTATTTTCATAATGTTTGATGCATTTAAAATTAAACATTGTTAATGAATCGATTTTTCCGATTCAATTTGAAGTACTTTCGAATTAAAATAATACAGAATAAAAAAAAAAATTAGAAATTTCTAATTTGTATTGCGTTATTGGTACTCCAACTGATGTAGAAAATTCACGCATTTTGCCTAATTGGTTATCCTATCGATATTGCTACGTTCAGTGGTGGCGGGGTGGTCGGCTGTACAGAACAAGGCACATAATTTTGTAGAACGTTGGATTCGCATTCCTTGGGCTGCGAGTTGAACCTACTAGCTGAAGATTCTCCAAGTGTGATGGACGTTAAATCCGTCGTGGTCACAAAGTTCTCCATGTGGAGAGTAATACTACTAGGAATACTAGGTCAGAGGGGTTCGTTCTCTGTTTCCGATCGAAATTACGATCTGTGGATGAATTAATAAGATGCATGAATGAAGACCGACTCCGTAAAAAGGGTTTGTGACTTATGTGAGTTAGATGTCAGACTTCTGACCTCAGGTGCTCAGGGATTCATACCCGCAGAAGAGAAGCTGTCACCTGGGGGGCACCTCGTAATTGGGGATCAGATGCTTCCGGTATGGTGGTTGGATCCCGCCAACCCGGTGGGTACACAAATAGGTGAGGGTTAGGTTCCTCCCATTGATGACGGGACGTACTTTCTTCGGGGAGGGTTATACCGTGGCCGGTGAAGGCCAAACAACGACATTTCCCGTTAATTGCTGTTGCGGCGGTCCGATCATTCAGTGCTGATGGTTAATCTGTGTGCTTTCGCGGCGGGTCGGAGAGTCTGTTATATGACTTACCCTAAGATGCTACTGCACTCCTCCTTCTATTGTAAAGAGGGACTAGAGGACAATGGTAATTATTTAATAAAAAATAACTTAACTAATTACCTAAGTAGAAATTGATTTAAAAAAATGTTATTTTATATTATTTTTTTAAAAAAATTAAAGTTTAATTTTAAATTCAAGCAATCGTTAACACTTTTTGAAGCGTGCCCATTTTTAAACACTTCTTTTCTTTCCTCGGCCCTTTTGAAGGCACTGCTTTCGTTCTCTTTCTTTTATGATACGGCTTTTCTATTCTTGCAAATACGAGTATTAAAAATATCATTCCGTGAATATTTTTTTTCTGAAGATACTTCGTGGTAACAATTAAGAAACTATCTTTACCAATAATAAAGATATATACGCATACGTGCTCTACAAGCCAGACCATTTGACATGGAGTTACAATTCTTGGCTCATATATAATTTGAAGGACCATGAATTCGTAATTCGAAGGGATTTGTTGAAAATGTTAATTACAATTTCAATTAATTATAAATTAAACTTATTTTTGGTCTAATATAATCTCATATTTCATATAATGTCTGAAAATATTATAGCATAAAAATGATTTTTATCATCTTAAAATTAATAAAAAGATAATCAGTATTGAGTCAATATTAAGATACTATCATCTCAAAACTTGCGACTGTTTACATCGTGATACAAATGCAAAAGAGACAGAAATTTTGAAAACTTTTTGAAAAGTGCTCAATTTTAAACACTTTTTTCCCGTCCCTTTTATTTCCTCAGCCCTTTTGAGCCCACTGCTTCCCTTGTCTTTCTTTTATGATTCATTTAAACATATAAAAATGGAAATTAGAGAAATACGTAGCTTAATGAATACAGCCGGCATCCTGGCACAGAGGTAGCGCGTTATCCTCGTTATTTAGGGGTCCCGGGTTCGAGTCTCGGTTAGGGCATGATCGTTTTTCCTAGTGCTATCTGTGAGGCATGTGAATGTGCCCCCCCCCATGTAAAAAGGGGCTGTGTAAATGAAGTGATGAGGGTGTAGCTGAAGTCGTTCTCTTAGCTCTAATGGGCGCTACTTCAAACAAGAGACGCTTATTTCAGCTTAAATCCGCTGATGCATCAGCGGGCTTCTCTATGGCGCCATTAGTAACAACAACAACTACTACTACAACGTAATGAATAGAACGACATAAGGCTTCTAAAAGAGTCTGCTATGTTTAAATCAAAATTTGAAGACTAAATACATTTCGCTGAGGATGTCATTATGTCACAACTAAGCAAAAGAGTTTAAATGAAATTTTTAGCAAACAATAAACCCGGTGGACAACAGATCTTCAAAGGTGGCTGATGTTGGAAAAATAATATTTTATTAAAATTAGAGGCAGATTGAAAAAAAATAAGAAAGAATTCCAGTAATCTCTCCTGTGGTCTACTTTTTTTTTATCCCAAGGTCCATTTAATTCAAAAATTCTTTTATTTCGGGTTGATCTGAATTCAACCAATGAAAAAATAAAATATAATGCAATTAAAAATGAGAATGAATTTAAAAATTTCTATAATTAGCAATCCCGGAGTGATTCTTTTGCATTCTCAGTTTGAAATTTTTTTTAATATAAATTTTTTATGAATATTTCTATTTTGAGCATTAAAAATAGCTGTTTTGTAAAAGAGTCCAATTCCTTTAAAACAATTGTAAATTACGCCGGAATTTCGGAATGGTTGCATTCTTGTTTTGCCTTTTTTCTCTTTTGACTGGAAATACTATGCTTAATTGTCTTTTACTATTGACTTATTATATTTTATGTAACATTCACTCTCATCCAATACTATTCTTTTTGTTGTGATGATACTTTAACTTCTTTGTTTGTCTTAGAACTTTTTAAAAAAAGCAATTTTTGTATGTATGTAATGATATTTTAAATTCTAATATCCTAATTTTTATCTTAATTTAAATTAACTTAATTCTAAAATGTTCTCTTATTTCCTGATCCAATTACACCCTTCTTTATTTAATTATTGCAACTCGATCTCTAAAAATGCTTAAATATGTACTTTCAAATGCACCAAGTAAAGGGATAAAAATTTGACATTTTTAAAAAAAGATACCAAGATGTCCTTGTTCTAAATTGACATCTAGAGCATGGAGCTCGACCGATTTTGAGATGAAATAACAGTTATGATGTCATAGTTCTTCGTCAGCCTTTTAAAAACGTATCCGCTGTCAAAGAAGCATTCTTAACAATAATGCAATACTGGTAGAAGCAGGTAAAAATATTTTTTGCCCGTAAATGCAAGAGACATCAAAACCTCTCAACCAAAACCACATCACGTTCTCCCATAATAATAAGCTTCCACAGCGAATCTCGATATTTACATTTAACGTTACAATAATGCAAAATATTCTTAAAATATAGCAATTGATAGTGGTAAACATTAAATACTACACATTTAATATTACACATTAAATACTGCATTCTTACATTATTTAGTAATTTCTTACAATAATTTAATCAACAATTCTTTTGCCCCTAATCGCAAATAGAATAAATACTATATTAAGCCTAATTACAGCATTCTCTTAGGAATAAATCTTTTCAAGAAATTGAAATATTGGATATTTATTTATTATTATTTACTTCATCGCGTTGCTATGGCTAGAGACCTTGAATTTTCCCGTGTCGCAAGGTCTGTCAAATATTTTTCTGAATTTTGATCGAACACACCCTCCCGCTATTTTATCAGCCAGATTTTTCTGTTTGGAATTCTAGGGTTGCCGGAGATCTTAATACGCAGTATATCCGATACTTCAGTTCGCATCCATTTTAATATCTCTAATACCGATCTTTTGTCAGTGGCGGTGCTTTTGATGATCGATATTCTTTCGTTTATTTATAACTTTTATCATTTCTGTAATCGTTACAGAAATCTTACTCTGCGCAGTGTAGGATTATTAAAACGATTTATACTTGCATTATTAATATTATTAACTGTATTTACATTATCATTACTGTTATTATTTTTTAATGAAATTTGAATTTCAACTATAAATTAATAAAACTAATCTTTTAAGAAATATTAACGAAACAGTTCATGTTTTAACTAATTAATTTCAATTATAAAATTGAGTTCTCAATTATTCCTTTGTCATTTTGTATTTCTTACAGATTTAGATAATTTTTGATTAAAAAAAGAAAAGTCTCTCAGTGTTAATTTAATATTAGCAATTCTAGTCAAATGATATAACTTTACATAATAACCTGACTTCAAATATAGTATCGTCGACTTGATTACAACAACTTACAAGTTCACATTCTTATGAAAATTCAATTTACTTGCATTTTAAATTTTTTTTAAAAAAAGAAGCGTGAAATAATATCTGAAAACTTTATTAAATCATTTCATCAAATCAGCTTTCCTAGTGGAAATTTTAAAAACCTTAATTATTGCTTTTAGTATACATCTTAAACCGACATCTGACCGCGGCTCAAAATTGCAAGGTCGGTCACCAAGATAGCCCTTGTGTTACTCTAAAACGAGACATTAGAATAACTTAACAACCTAATAAATTTTAAATAGTTATTAAAATAAGATCTAAAAAATTTCCATTTTTTTTTTTTTTGAAAAACTATAACGATTTAACGATTTTGAAAAACTATAACGATAACGATAACGATTAACTAAATCGATGATATAATATTTTACGAAATTTAAATTCTTTAAAACGAAGATCCAAAAAAGTTTATGAAATTATTATTGATTTTTTTAAAAAAATTTAGTATGCCAAACACACTATAATTTCTTTTCAGTTTTTTAATCGAAATAGAAAGTACATATGGTAAATTTTATTTTACAAAATTAAATGAACGGAAATCAATCGATTTATATGTTTTTTTCCTCATAAATCTAAAGAAATGATGATTGGGTTAAATTTATTTTAGTTTTAGTAATACCTCTTTTTGAATTACCATGAAATTTTGAAACGATTTGAAGCGGGTTTAAATGAAATATAGATTTAATAATAATTATGAATTCAAATAATAAGAATAATAATAATTCAAAAAATTGAATGAACCCAATTTAAGTACAGTTAATTTCTTTTTTTCCTTTTGAAATAACTATTCTTGGAAGTTGAGCTAGTACCGAACGTTTAATGAAATAAAACTACATCGTTTTGTTAGTTATACAAAGTGATTTTGGATCTTTTAAATTAAGTTTACCTTAGCCGAGCTTCTTGGTAGATAAATAAGTTGTATATTAGAAACATAATGCAATAATGTATTGAGTGGTTATTTGCAACCAGTTTTGTTTCTACATGGGCAAAATAATTGGCATACTATGTATAATTATTGATTTTCAATATCGGTCGTTTCAAATATTTGTAATTATTGCAAAAGTGAAATAAAAATTGTTTTTTGAAGAAAAGATTTAAATTAAATGAATTCTTTCTACAAGCCTCATACAAAGAGTTTTTACATACACTTTCTACATTATCTTAGTCAATACCTTTCATCGGTCATTCACAGCTTTCTACTCACTGCCAACTTGAACTATCATCGATTATCGCATAGCAATGACTCGTACGATACTGACTTTCTAAATTGTTTACGAATATTTCACAAAATCATGATATGTTTTTATTACTTCATTCCTCACATTAAAATATTTGTCCATGGAATATGCATTTTTGTAAATTTGTGAAGAACATATTTATTTCAAAATTAAAACACTTAAAGCTTATATTATTTATTCATGGTTGTTGATGTATTTAATATTTAAATACGATTTCCTTGTTTGAGAATGAAAAAACCGTGAGTGTAAATTTTGGTAGATAGCGCCAATAAAAGGATTTCACATAAAAGATTTTGTGCAAATGATACTGTTAATAATATTCATAGTGAGTCTTTTTCTTCACAGATGTCGACTTCAAGAAAGAAATGAAATTTTTTTCTTTTCAGCCTGAATTCCTTCGAAGAATAATTAGATTATTATGCAGAGAATTTTTTTCTTCCTCCATGAGAAATTACATTCTTAGTATTTTAGATGCGTACAGCGCTCACGAAAAACGGAAATCTCGCCAAATATGGCATCCATTGCACAGTTTTACTAGGAAGTGTAGCAAGCATGTTTTCTCCTGTCTCTTCTTTCCCCCCGTCCTTGGTGCAATTGGGCGCGAAAACTTCTCGTAGCATTTTCCCGCCGAAGTCTCCCTTCCACCAATCACAACCATGTTGACAACGAATTCCAACTTCCCATTGGTCTGTTGTGAAATGGCGCGCTTTGCCATTTTACTCTACGATTGAAGATAACAAGTTGCGTCACACTTCGTCATCATCCTATGAGTAGTAGTAGTAATCGCGCGCATTTTTGGGAATCAATATTATATGAAATAGCGTGCTACACTGAGTGTCGGTAAGCGTAGTCTTTAGCGATTGTGAATTTTTGAAGGTCGAGGTTGTTATGAGAAAATTTTGATTTCTGTAGCAATTTTTTTGAATTTCGTCAATAACAGTTTTACAGGTGTCTTCATCACCCGGTTGGTGGCTGTCTTCATCCCTGTTTTTTCCTATTTCGATTTACAGTGTCTATGTGCAGGACTATGATGACGAGACAAATGCAGACTGTTTATCATCCAGATATCGCTACAGTGAACAAGATGTGTTGTGTTCTTGGACTCGAACCGATGGCCGCACATAGCGTGAGGCGCAACCTTTTTGGAGCAGGCAGTGGTGGCGAACCCAGCGTGGATGAGGTGCTATCCCGTCACATGTCAGAGATCGCCGAGCGGTCAGCTAAGACATGGAATTTCGATTTCATAGAAGAGCGTCCCTTGTCTGGGGGGCGTTACCTGTGGCAGAAGGTGTTCGATGACCATGTGGACTGTGGCAGCAAAGACAACAGCAGACTGTGCAAAAAAGAAAACACACTGCTAGTTAAAACCCACGAGGACAGTAAATCACAACTCAAGTGCAATTCCACATCTTTCCTGGTTCAAACTAGTATAAGAAGTAAGTTAACCAGTAAATTATGTCGTTTGTTATCTGAAAGTGAAGTTTTTGATTTCCAGTCTTTGAAATGGCTCGCTTGATTGTTGTATGAACTGGTACAATTGTGCGAAGGAAAAGCTTGAGTTTTGATTTTCAATTTAGCTTTTAAGAACTAAAAATTTTGTACGATGCGTGAGCTGGCTTCAATTTTGAGTTCCAGACTAATTTAGCATCTGAAGAAACAGGCAATTCTGCACAAATTTTTGCATTTTGATTTGTAAATCTTTGAATAAGCATCTTTTATACATAAAGTAAAAAAATAATTTAAGGTATTTCCAAATTGACCACTTTAAAAGCACTATTGAATGGGAAGAAAAAAATTTATGAATTGAATATATATGCATATAATGAAAAGCATAATTTATGCATTCTGTATGTAACATAATTTATAATGAATGTTCTTGCTTTCTATTTAAAAATATCTTAGCTGTAATTGGTCTGCCTTTAAATGGAAAATTTTTTAATTGCTAAGCATCATTTGTGCTCCAATTACGTAAAAGTTGGTGGTATGATATTACATGAATTGGTTTTATCTATTTTTTGGAATGGGTGGTTTATATAACCAAATTGGATCTAATTCTGTTATGCTTAAATTTTTTTTCTCTACACTGATTCGAAAGATATCTGAGCTTTGAATACTTAAATTATCAATGATTAAATTTGAATTTATTTTGCTAAAATTATTTAAGTAGTAAGAGTGTATAATGATAAAAAATAATATGGCAATAATTTTGGATCTGATTTTTAAAAAATATTCAAAACTAGTTATTTTATTGAATAATTAATGTTTTACCTGAAGAGCTATTGTTCATTAAAAATTCCATTTTGAAATTTTTTCCTTATAATTTGGTTTAATCCTTCCAGTTTCTAAGATGCTAAAATACATTCTTTAATGAGTTATCAGATATATTGGATATTGTTTTAATATTGCCTTGCTAAAAAACAATGATTTTTTATGAAGAAAAAGCATTATTCATACGCTTGGTATTTTGCTCAGAATTTGACTACAGGGCTAAAAGATTTATTTTAAAAAGTTGTATTCTGTTATTTTTTTGACTGCTGTTGATTAGATACCAAAATGTATCAATGTATAATTTTATGAAGTTACATATTTTTTAAATGCTCTTAATATGTATATATAAAGGTGCTTGATTGTAAGTAGTTAAACATTGTTACAAGAACCACAATTTACATTATTTAGCTTAGTGTGGCCTTTCTTAAAAAAATTAATTTTCCATAGTAAAATTTAGATTTTTAAGTCTTCAGAAGTTTCTGTTAAGAGATAAGTATAATTTTTTTTTTATTTCATGTTAACAGTATAGAAAATTACTGTTCATAAGGATTAAATGTAGTATGGAGTCTTAAATATATTTTTTTCTTGTTTATAATTTATATATTCTTATATCGTAGAAATAATAGCTATACTTTTATGAATACTTAGCCTTTCTCCATTTAAGTTTTAAATGTTAACTACAATTTTATTGAACTTGATTTAAATTTTGTAGCTTTAGTAATACAGAAAGAAAAAAGTAATTTCTGTCTAACTATACTTAGATAAAATATGCTTGCATATTTATTAATTGGTTGATTTTAAAGAGTACTAATTTAATTGGAAGTATGAAGAGAAGTAACTTTTTAAATGTTATATTTTAATGATATAATTTTCAAAACAAATTAAATTGCCAGTTTCAATAATTTTGATATATATGTATGTAGTAAATTTATAGTTAAAATGAAAACATTGTGTATTGTATACTGATAAAATAACTAATTGTATATTGAAAAGAAAACCTAGAGAAACTTCCAAGGTACATATTCGCATGTTTTTGATTCCTCATTAAAAATGTTTGATAACTATGTTTTTTTGTGTCATTGTAGAATTTTTTTCTTTTTAAATTCATTTATTACAATAAGAAATAAAAATAAGTTTGTTACATTTTTTGTATAATTTATATCATTAAATGAGTTTTTTAAAACCTGTAATGGAATAAACTATGTATTTTCAAATTTTGTAGAGAGAGGGATTATAGCAGAATATCTTTGTTGGTTTAACAACAAGGGGGGGGGAAGCTAACTCATATTTTGGTTTAAAAAAAAGTTTATTATAAAATTGACTCAAGCAAAGTTAATTAAATGCTTCTGTTGAACTTAAAAAATGTCTGAAATAAGTCTTCACTAATACACATAGCTATTTTCTAATTATTTGAGGGCTATATGTGAATATTTGTAAAAAAAAAGCTTAAAATAATATAATATTATTAATTTACATTTAGGGACATTCAGAAAATTACCCTAAAAAGTGATATTGATATAAATTAAATTGGAATAGCAAGATTCATTTTCTGGAAAAGTTTCATTATCTGATTTTTAAATTTCTTTTATTGAATTAAAAATAGAATTCTTTTTACTGATGAATAGACTTTTAATTGTGAGTTTAAATCGCATAAAAATTTAAATTACTGAAATTAATATATGAATTTCTGTTTTATACAGGTTTGTTTAATACCTAGTTTTAAAAATTTAAATTACTGAAATTAATATATTAATTTCTGTAATATACAGGTTTGTTTAATACTTAGTTTTAAATGAATGTGTCTGGATTAGGCTACCTTATTGATTGTCAAAATATTTTATTTTAAAATCAGGCATTTTCCTAATACCTGGTTTTATGTACAACATAGGAAATTACTATTAATGTGTTATTTTTCATTGGCAGAATAACCAAAGCTGCGACTCTATAAATGGGTCTTTCTTAAAATAAGGCCATGATAGTTTATTGCATTTCAAGTTTTTCATCATAGCTATAAGTCTAGATTATCTGAATTCCGGAAGAAGGAAAATTCATTGTGAAAAATAAGATTAGTTTACCATTTAAGATTTTTTTAGCTCCTAATATCATGGGCGAAAGGTTAGAGATTACAACCTTGTGGACACTTACTCTTGATAATCGGTCAACTGTTACAAATACTGTTTAAAAATTAATATCCTCTTAAAAGGTATATAGGTAAGATATATTTTTATATAAAACCCCAGAATAAGAGACAGAAAAAAGTTAGGATATTTTTATTGTATTGAAATTGGTGAAATAGAATCAACCCTAGATAATTAAGTTTAAATAAGTGTTACCCTTAACTAATTATTAACTCATGATTTTTTATATTTACATTTATTTGGAACAAATTAATACAATTTAGGTGAAGTATTTTAATTTGTAGTTAGTAATTGAAATATTTAAAAAAAATGAAAGAATGTTGAATGTTGGCTTTTATTAAAAATATGCTGTTTATTGATTACCTATTATAGTAATTGCATACATACTTATTCTGCATTTCTGATCTGAATCTAAACATTCTATGTTTACTTAATAGTAATAAAAGATAAAGATAATCAATGGCTAACTTATTAAGTATATATAATCACTCAGGTTGAATTCTCTAATTCAAATCTAGATCTGGATTAAACTTGGATGTTATGTTGCTTTAATCTATAACATTAATGAGTTTTATTGCAAATTCCTGCTTGTTATTTATTGCTAAATGTTTTTTTATGAGATAAAAATTGCAGGAAATCGAGAAAAGTATTAAATGTACAGCTGTGCTTACTACATATAATTAATTTTGCTAGTTATAAAGGTAAGGTTGTATAAGCTCTAAGAAAACATCTGTGCAAAATTTAAATGTGAAATACCAAAACCATCTGGTGTTTGTAGTTTATTAGATGATTGTTTAATTATCTTGCATTAAATATCCAAATCATATTTAAATATGAAATCTGAAACATTAAATTTGTTTTTAAAGTTTTCAAAAATTAACTTGAAAATTCTGATCTATTAATTATTTAATAATAGATTTGACCTAAGTGAAAGATATTACTACATAAAGAACATTTTGAAGGCTCTATATGAAGTAAATGAATGTTTGCTAAGTAAATGAATTTGCTTCTTTCATGAATTGAAATCGTTCATTTTAAAATATTCTTTTGAATTTTAAATTACGATTGAAGATTTAAATAAGTTGAATTCATCTATCCTTTCATTTATTAAGTTTAATGTTTGATCTAGATAGAAGTTTTTCATTAAGATATTAACCATCTGGATGGATTCATTTTATTTTTTTTAATAGTGGAGATTTAATTTCAAAGTTTAAAAATAATTGTGAAAAGATCAAGGAGGCATTTTTTAATTTGTAAATAATATATATATTGCGTTGAAAAAATGATTATTCTAACATTTCATATTAGATGCTAGGCAAAATTATTTAATTTCTTTACTGTTTTTTTTTTTAATCCTGCTGTAACTATCTGAATTTTTTGATATTAAAAAATGAGCTATTTTCATAATGTATTTTAGACAACTATATAATGTTAAAAATATAAAGAAATATGATTTCTGTCTACTAAAATTCTTAGTCCACTGCAAAATTTATATCCTTAATTTATTTAATATAAAAAAATAATGTAAGGTAACTAATTTGTGAATATCTTCTGAACTTTTTAATTTTACATTCTCAAAATGTATCGGCAGCAATGATTTTTCTATAAGGTTCAAAAAAGAAAAATGCTGATTTATACCTGCATTTTTAAATATTAAAAATTTTTCCTTCTGATTGTGAATTTTAAGTATTTTCTCGTGATTTTGCAATGTAATTCAACTTTTTCGAACAGTTTCTGCAGATTCACTTGCAAATTATGTTTGAAAGCTTAATAGGTAAATTAAATGTAACAAGTCTTTCATAACAAATTAAGTCTTTCATAATAATTTAAGATAAAAGATTATATTTTAAATGTGAAGATGAAATGTTTACTTAAATATAGAACTTATGAATTTTAAAATCTGTTTTGCTTTATAAATGTGTAAATTTTATTCACATAAATATAAGCAGTTTTGAAGTCTTTTGTTTTTACAAAACTTTTCTGTTTTATTTCAGCTAATTGTGGATTTAAATATATATTATTTAAGCAGTTTTTATTTGCCAGTTAATTTTTTGAGCTATTTAAAAAAAGTAGAATGTTATTTTGTCTGGTAAATTTACAAGCAGTTTTATAGGTTTACTAACATAATATAGGATAATTTATAATGGTTAAATTATCTTTTCCTTTGTATCTTTATAGATATTTCTAGTGGATATCTTTCACTTTAAATATATATAAAAAATTAGAATTTTTTAAAATTATAAATTTTTTTGTAGAATATATAATTTATTTTGTTGTAAAGAAAATTTTTATTGTAAAGATAAAAGTTAAAACTGTCCTAAAAGAGCAATTTTTATTTTTATTTTTTAAAATCAATTTATAAATATTTTTTATCTGAAGCAATGACTAAGATTTTATTAAAAAACATAAGATACAACTTAAAATTTATATATTAATTGTATTGAAAAAGGTTTTTAAATAAGTACAATGTTAAGCAGTAGATTACTTATTTTTGACATTATTCATTAAAAGAGCTTGAAATATAAATCATTTTTTAGGAAATAGAAATCAATTATTTATTGTATTTTGGTTTTTTTAAATTCTTTAAGACAATTGCAGTATTTCTTTACAATCTTCTATTTAAATTTATCATTCACATTTTATTTCTTGATACATATTTTTTACATTTCAAAATTAAATTATTGGGGAAAGACAGTTTACTAAAATATAAGTTATATTCTTAAATAAATATTATAAAAATATTATTATAAAATGTTATGAATTATTTTCTAACCATAGAATATTTTGTAGATAAAGACTTAATAATAAACAATTTAAAAAAATTTCAATCATTCCTTTCTGGTCTTAAAGTATGGCAAAAACTATTAACGAATCTATTTATATACTCCAATATTCATTAGTAAATCTTATCTCATCTTATATGTCTGTATTCTGAGATTCATTTTCTGAAAATTAGATCACACATACTTCTATAGAAGAGTAAATTTAATTGTTGAATTCTATTTAAAATTAAAATGAAATATCCCTTCACTAAGAGTGAGGAAAAGGTACTTTAAAGGTTTATTAAAGTACAATTGCTTTAAGTACAATCATTAATAGAAAAATCCAAACTATTCTTTAAATCCTGATATAAACTTAAATGTTTACCCTTCTCTCTTAAAAATGAATTAATCCTAATAGTTATATCGTTCCTATGTTAACTTATTTTCAATTTATATTTTAGTTACAAAAATACAATATATTCTCTCTAGGTGGTTATTGTTAAACAGAAATTTAGTTCATTGGATAAGAAAATTAAAAATTTCTTTGATATTTATTTTTTCTTCAAATTTTTTTGAACTGTTTAATTATTTTCTTATAAAATTTATTGTTTGATTTTTTAAAAATCCATTTTAAAGCTTTGTCTGATTTCCTTAAAAGAGGAACAAAATTTGATCTAAAATGAAAATTGAATCTTGGTTAGCTTTTGAACAAACACATTGGAATGATTTCTAAAAATTAGATAATTGTGAAGCCAAATGAATTCAGGGTTTTGAAAAATTTAGCTATACTTATCAGTTTTTAATTTTATTTAATACTCAGCACTTTTGCAATATTTTGTTTAATTATATTTTCACAGTAGATGCAAAAATAATGTTTCTATATTCTGTCACTAAAATTTTTGAATTCAGAGACTTAAAAATAAAGCAGGTGTCAATAAGAATTTTTTAAAATATATATTTAAGTGATTAATAAAAGTCAAAGTAAAATTCAATAAAATATTTTGTTTGTTTTCTGCATTAAAAAATGTCTAAATTCTTTCTTATGGTATTTTTCTTGTATGTTTTTTTTTCTATATGGTATGTCCTGAGGTATTTGTCAGATAAAGAATCAAACATATTTTTGCCACTTCGCAGATGTCGCTCATAGAATTCAGATTTGTTGATGAATAACATCCTTCTATTTTTATCGAACAGTTCAAGGATAGGTGCAAATTCCATCCGAAATGCCCTGGATTAAGTCAACCTTTTATATATTGCTATTGCCCCCTCTTTTGAATACGTCTATTTTTGTTTAGAAAACATTTCACCTCGTCATATTTGAATGTCTTTTCTGTGAAAGGCGAGACAATCTCAGCTGAACGTTTTCGATGACACATGCAAGCGTGACCCCTGTGGTTTGGGGTGATCTAAGTACAGGTAGGAAGGGAGGGGGAGTCTCGTATTATCTGTCTAGCTTTATGTGGAATGATAGGTGAGCCACCTCGATTGTTGCTGAAAATAATATTTTTCGATGAGTCATGCCCTGATGCATACTTGTGTATATTAATCAGCCAAGTGAAAGGTATAGAGTTTTCTATTCTAGGGTATCTTATTTACACATCCGTCTAGAGACTTATAAAAAAAACCCAGTTAAGTTAAAAGTTGGCTGATTTTTTTTTTCATGCTAGGAACTCTTTCGTTTACATTTTTTTAATACTTATTTTAACATTGGTAAAAAATAAAGAAGATATTAATAAAATATGTTTAATAATCTCCCCCTTTTTTTCTGAATAATTTTATTTTATTTTTTGTTTTTGTTTTGTAACTTAAGAAATTTGACATTTGAAACAGGCTATTATATTTAGTTCTGTTTATTGTATGTTAATTTTGTTCCTTCAAAACTTTTTAAAGAGTATGCATTAATTATACATTATAATTAAAGAATTTGACATTTGAAACAGGCTATTATATTTAGTTCTGTTTATTGTATGCTAATTTTGTTACCGGAAAACTTTGAAGGTGTATGTATAAGCTCTTTAAGCTCAGATTTTAAATGGCGATGACATAAAGTATCTTATGAAATTGTGAATATAAATTATCGATTTATTTTATAATCAAAAGTTTGCAATTTTAAATGCAAAATTCTTCTGTCTTTATTCTAAATTGCATTCTGATTTGTTACGACTGAGACTTAAGAAGTTTTATTCAAAATTAAAATGCATTTGTGGTTACAATGGTAACATTATGGAAAACGATTAACCTTCAATACATTTTTCATTCAATATTTTCGTAACTATTTGTGTTTTCAATAAAATGTTGCCTACATTTTTAGAGATTGATAATTTATTTTATTACTTCTTTTATACTTTGATAAAATAAATCGTAATCTATTGAATCTTGAATCTCAAGTTTTCGGATTTTAAATCAATGAAATATAACATATTCTTTTATTTACTTTAAAAAAAAAAGCATTTATAAGGACTTCTTGTTACGAATGATTTATCTTTAATTTCGGGCAATATTAAAATAATTAACCATCCTAAATATTATTCACAATACGTTTTTTAAATTTCATTTTAAAAGTATATTTATACGTTCCATTTGTTTTTATTGAAGAATTTTTCTAAATATATTGTTAAGGCGCCGCGTTCGTTTGTGTTGCTACTTAAGCCTACTTTTTAATACTATATTCAAGCGAAACTATGTTCAATATCTAAAGTTTATTAGCAGCTTGTCAATTTCAAGGAATAATTTCTTTCGAAAGCGCTCTACTTTTTAATAATATGTTCTAACGTAACTGCATAACAGCCAAATGACGGTTGTTGCTTGTCGTCGTTATAACGGACAGTTTATATTGCGAAAGCTGCTCTACTCCCGACTTTTCAAGAAGAGAAAATTGAAAGGCGCGCCATTTAATCGTGTTCCAGGTGCCCAAAGGATTCGCGCCGACCTTGCTCAAGGTCGACATCAGACGAGGCACGTGCGATGTTGAATCAGCCGCCCGCTTACAGAGGAAATTTAGATGACGTACGAGTCGAAATTTATTACAAAGCACGAAAAAAAAGAAAAAAAAGCAATTATTTAAAAAGTGTACGTCATGCAGAATTTTTTTTTTCGATTGGATTTTTTATGTTTGTCAACTTTTTTTTAATTTAATAAATTACTTAAACAGCGGTTCGTTTGATTTAGCTACCGATATAGACATATTTCTTTTTTAATGCTATATTTAATTGTAGTTGGATGTATTGTTTATTTAAAAAATAGTTTCTCATCTGAATCGGCTAATTTGCATTAAATTGGTTGAGGACAGCATAGAAGTGTTAATTTATTAGTAATCATCTGTCATGTACTAATAAAAACTTATTGCTTTAACTGAGTCATGTATTCATATCACCGTTTTATGGAGGGGTTACGTTTGACGGGTACTTTGGGTACATTTTGACGTATCAGATCGTTCCATATTTGTTTGAATTTGCGTTTTCATTTCCTACTTTCTTTTTGTAATTCTAGTTAGCTTAAGTTATCTCGATATCATGTTGTTTATATATTCTGAATAACAAGAAATGAATTCGTTTGTTAAAGATACTGCCTTTCCATATTCAGAAAATTAAATGCGCTTCAAATACTAGAGTCATTTCAAATAAATGTGTTTCCAAAAGAGTTAAACCTAAAGTTGAAAGGAATAAAAGTGAATAAAAATTAATTACTAGCAATGTTACTGTTTGTTATAGTAAATAAAACGTAATCTAAGTTTGTACTTTCGTTAGCTGTGTGAAATCAATGATTTTATTAATACTTTTCAGCAACTAATACTTTTCATGTTTTAAATGCCTTTTATTGTTTTAAATTCTTTTTATAAAAAGAAGGAAATCTTTTATTATAATTTAAATAATTATTTGGCGCCATCGTAAGTTGGATATTGCTCATTTTTTTGAGATTGTTTTTTGAAAAAAAAAGGACTTATTAATTATTGTAACCTTTTGTTTTAGTATATAAAGAGGAAATCCTGTAAATTAAGAAATATGTTTGATCAAATTTTTAAACTAGTTTGCTTTAAAAATGCACCAGTTACATCAGTTGTACTAGCTGAACTGCATTGGCAGATAATTGGTGACGATTGAAATCTAACCTGTATGTGCGATTTTTATTAATCAGCTATTCATATTTAATATGTTTAAACAATGTGTTGTTATGGTGTGGAATTGTAGAGAGGAATGCCTACTTATATTTAATTTTTGTTATATGGCCCTATTATAATGAGTTCTACTTCAAAATACCCCTATGTAGCTTCATAATAATATTTTTAACTAATTAAACTAATCGGACCTCAATCTAATAAAAGATAAACTTGATTCGCAATTCGAACTGGAATCATTTTCCAATAAATTAGGGATCATTTCGCTATTCATCAGGTATTACTATCAATGTTTTAAAGCATCAACATGTACTTAACCCTATTTTTTTTGTAGCCATGACTGTCTCAATTCGTCATGAGTTATAGCTTTATAAGATTTGTATGTCTGATCATGAAAATATAACTTACAATTTTATTATTATGAGATATATTAATAAGGACATTATAAAAAGTTGAAATTCTATATTGCTTTTTTTATGTAAATCCAATATTTTATTTGTAATGTGTTGTAATGTAATTGATTTAACTCTAACTGTAGATTGATTTACCAATATCGTGTGTCATGGCAGTATATTCGTAAACCCTATCGCGCATGCGTAAGGGCCACATTAGAAAGTAAAATGATACATTGCTTTTTAACTCAAAACAATATCCGGGGGGCGGGGTGAGGGTCTTCATCAGGGTTTAGTTTTCACGAAGCCTGACAACTGTTGTCAGACACCGAGCGAGATCCTATAAGGCCCACCAACGGCAGGTGGTCATGCTCTACAAGGAGAGGAGGTAAAAGTATCCTGATTTTTAAAAACAATGGGTCCCCTGCATAAGCAATGAAGGATGTCTCCTCTATTTCCTTCCAGATCAGTTTCCATCCGGGGTATGCAAATTTCAGGTGTGCCGTGTAGACATGGATCCGATTACTGCTGTCATTGGACGCCCGCCGATGCGAAAACAATAAGAGTGTAGCGAGAACGGCTTCACTTAAAAGTATTAGGGAGTATCGTATTTGGAAACTTCATCCGAGTGAAGTTTCACGTCAGATTGAGGGGGTTTGTTCTACTCTTGCTCTAGATTAGCTTCCTTTGTCCTCTAATCTTTCAGTGTGAGGTAGTTGATGTGGAACTGTAATTTGACCAATTGGGGGAAGCCTCGATCAAATGATTCGAGATGTATGGCTCAAAATCTTTCCGTTGTGGTGGCTGTTTTACTGGTGATTTGGAAATTTTTGACATTTAGTTTTGGTTTTCTGGCTTGAGAAGGTTTTATTTCTCCATAATTGTACGACTTTCTGCTTCTGTAAATTCATTTTTAAACGAAATTTTTCTGTTTCATTGCCATTACAGAGCCCGTACTAAAGAGGTGACCATGATATGCGCGAGTTCTTAAATCACTCTTAAATATTGTTTACGAATTAGATTGATACAATCTATTTTTTTTTAAAGTTGAGAGATCAAGAAGTATGTAGTCGATTAAAAAATTTTAACTTCTAAAAAAAAATCCAAATAAAGTATTTAATCTGTAGCTTACAGATTTTTCTTCATTAACATTGCATTAAACATTATTTTTCAAAAATATAAAAATTTTGTTGAAACTTATTCGAAAATTGTTAAATTTGTGCTTTAAAAAAATGCAACATTGAAGTTTTCCAATGAAAAGGGGGAGGACCTTGCTCGTAGCTTGGGGAAAGGTACAGCTTTTGTAACTCCTGAAATACTTCGTTATGCCCCTACTATTGAAATATGATTTTTAGATTCACTCCCTTTCGATAACTAATCGTATCTGATATTAAATTTAGGTTATCACTGGGAGATAAAAAAAGTTACTAAACGTTATTTATTCGAAAGAAACCAATTATGTTCATTTTCTTCCTTTAAAACAAATGCAAATTGATTAGTTCATTTTTTTGAATATTATCAGTTATGAATACTTATTCTTAATGTAATTTCAATGCATGTGAATAATTACATCCACCCACCGCATATTATGACATTTTCTTAAACGTATGTTCTAACCATAACTTGGCAGTTGGCAGTTTGTTGAGGTCCTTTGGTGAATTTTTTTTTTTAATTCTGATTGGATGCGCCTACAATTTTATTAATTTCTTGAAAAATGAATAATTAGATTTGGAAAGATATATTTAAAATCCTATTTATTTTTTGTAAGGAATCAAAGGAACGTTGAATTACATTTTTGTTTGTGAATAATGGGCATTGTTGTCAATGTTGGTGACCATAAATTGGTTTTCAACCAAACACCACGAGCTGGCCACTGAATTCTAAGCCAGAAGGCCCACCTGTGTGAATCTGTTATCGGCAGTGGCATCGCTGTCAATCCCACTGTTGCCATGAAAAAAGAAGCAAATAACTTCCTCGCGTCATATCAGAAAATGAGATCTAGAAAGCAATTTGCTTCCGACAAATTGTTTGGCATCGACACCGTTTGCTATCGGCTCGAATTCTTCAACAAAACCCTTTCGCTTGGATACTACTTTGGAAAGCTGTTCGGGATTTATTTTCTCGAAATGTTTATAATCGGTTAGACGTGTGAATCGTATGAATAAGCTATTGGTGTATTCAAATTCATAGTCAGCTAGTTCTTGTAATGTCGTTTGCAGCTGTTAGTCAGGAAATGATTTTTTTTTTATGTATCAGCTCAATAGTATTTCATATGTTTCGGAATGAAATAAATAGATAAAACAGAAAATGAAATCAACGATCCCAAATTTCAAGTTATGTGAGAACATTATCATTTTAGGTCATTGTTTGTCTTAATCAATTTATGCCATTAATCAATTTAAACCGATTTTCAACAATCACGAGACCTCTACCAGTCTCTATACCCCCCTCTCTCTCTATAATTTTTTTTTGAACTTTTATTTTCAGTTTTTCTAGCTGACAAAAATAAATTTTTGAAGTTCGACCGATTTTGAGATAAAATAACACCTATGATATCATAGTTCTGCGTCAGCCTTTTAAAAACCCAAATACTGTCAAAAGAGCATACCTAATAATAAAGCAATACTGGTAAAAGCAAGTCAACTTTTTAAAGAAGCATCTGCTTTCAAAGAAGCATACATAATAATGAAATGGTAAAAGCAGGTGAAAAAATGTATGCGATTAAAAGATGATGAATATTATTTATGTTTTGTTCATTGTCTACGTGATTTCGAGTTTCAATTATTCAATAACCCCTAACGAAAACAACATGTTCTCACATGATAAAAAACATTGTATTTAAATCTTGTAAGCAATATCCTTTGTACGTATGTGTATGTAAATAATTGAATTAATATCCGATTGAGCTTTTGCATATTGTGAAATTAATTCATTCTTATTTAATGGCTTGGTTCAACCGGTAGAGTTTGTGAATTAAACCTACATACATAAGTGTATTGCTTAATTAGATCAGTGCACTTTTGTTTGTTTTATTTGCACCTTTTTCTTCGTGTTTTCTAATTTTGAAATTTGATTTTACATTTTTAAATGTCATATTATTCTTAGATAATAGATCAAAACACTGCATGAAATTTTTTATATTTGTACGTATTTGTTTGCAACCAGAGCTCCCTTCTCTTTGTTCTACGCTTAGTAATTTATATGAACTCACTACTGAAAGCTCAATGATCAATTTCCTCTATCCAATAAATGGCAGTCTTTGGAAAAGACAAACTGCTATGCTTAACTGCTTTGCTCATATGCCATGTTGGCATTGATTTTTCAAATTTTGATAGTTGTAAATAAAAATAAGCATTTATAGCGATTATAAATTCAATATTAAAATTACTTCGAATACATAGATAAGTCAAGTGTTTTATGCATTTCCATTTGAATCAAAATAAGAAAATATTCCCAAAATAGAAGGTGCCGTCTTATTAAATAGTAAAGAAAATAAAACGGTTAAGTGGTTAATAACAATTTTATTGTTAAAATTTTCAGAACTAATATGCTGTAAAAACAAATCCAAATTCTTTTCCCTTTAATTTTAAACTTTTCTCCCATTTCTTATCCATAAATATTAAATATATTAATAATAAAGAACGCTTTAGACTTTTTTTTTTCCCCATTCGCATACATTCCAAGCTGATTAGAATTCCATTTGCATACTTAACACTCAACGAATGGGAATGTGAGGCGTCACATAAGTTTTTTTAATCAAAGAAAACTTTAAAAACAAAGATTTCCAGAATTATGCATAACTTGGTAAATATTGGTTGAGATCGAAATAAACATGGTAATTATTAATTTTAAATAATCGATTGCAGGAATTATTGATGTTTACACAAAACTTAAGGACAGTCTTCGCGATTAACATTACAGTCGATTCATTACTTCATATCATTATAAGATATTAGTTAGATTTTTTCATTAAAAATTATGCATTTTTAAAGCTGAGTTTAATTAATCGCAGCAGATAATTTAAGACTTAAAGGCATAAAAAATTAAATCTCAATAAATCATACAATTTTATGAAAATTATTATTATGATTTTGAAAAACTGATTTAAGAGGAAAAAAAAGTATTGAATTAGCAATACAAAACATGCATGCCAAGGAAGAATTTCTATTCTGAAACGAAATCTTCCGAAAACGATAGCAGGTCGACCCGCCCTAGGGTCATCCCCGCGATCAACCCACAATTCGTTCCTCTAATTGGATCGGGTGTTTTCTTACACAGAATGGCAACCGCACCCCTTTTCGCCGTTTGAGTTACTTTCGATTTCGTAGATGCGGGCTGCTATTCCGAGAAAAGCTGTAAAAATATTGTAGAGTATAAAAACAAAAACGCATTGAAACAGCTTTTTGGAAAAAGCTTTTTGATTTTTTGTAATGGGAAAAACAGGCAAGAGTCATTGGTTCATTGGATGATTACTAGGCCATGAATATATTGCTGTAATTAATTTTTTTTCTTTCTTTTTCTCCCCTTCTTTTTAATGTATGCATTTCGTTAAGATGGCTGCATTCTGATTGGTTTGAAATATCTTACATTATAAAAGGTGGAGGATCCAATATTTAAATGGAAATCTTTTAAGCCCAAAAGATTTTTTTTAAAAATTATTAACAGTTCATTGTGTTATTTTATCAAGCTGAAGAGAATCTGATATTAATTCGTTACGGTTTTTTTTTTGAATTATCAGTTCAAAAATAAAAATTAGAAGAAGAAAATAAATTCTAAAGGAGTTTTTATCGAATTATAGTAATTTACTTTCGCATTGTGTAAAAATAGTGTCAATAAGTTTTTGAAAATTAAAATTTTGGGCAAGTTAAAATTATTTTTTTAGAAGGGGGGATTTGTAGCTCATTTTGGATGTATTTGATTTAATAGAAATTGATATTTATTCATTATTTTCTTATAGATAATGTTTTTTTATTTATTATTCAACACAAGTGAAATCTACTATTTATTATTTTTGTCTTGCAGTTCATAAATTCTCATTACCACAAAATCAGATAAGATACATTTCGGATTTGAATTTTATCATCTAATCTTATCTCGAGATTTGGGAATTTTTTCTTTGATTATTTTTTTTTTTGTACAATAATTCTTCAATATTTTTATTATCTTACTTGTGTTTTTTTTGTATTAATTTATTCTATACTTCAATTAACCATACTTATCTCATATTTTGATGTTTATGATTTGCTGAGTTCGTTATTTTATGAGGTTCAATTTTTTTTGTTTCTGATTTTTTTAAGTAAAGGAATTTATCTTCGCGTATATTTTAAGATATAATACAAAGATTGGCTTTATTTAAATCAATTTGGCCTCTATAAAAGATGCATTAATGAATCTGTTAATTTCGATTAATTTAATTCACTTTTTAATACGATATCTATAATTTATATTTTTATTTCACGTTTTTATATTCTAACCACGTATGTTTCTGTTCCAGGTTATGCTAAGGTCCAGAAGCCCCGATCTTCTAGGCGAATGTCCCCTTACCTATTGAAAAGATCTTCCAGTTTTCCAGGGTGTGTCTTAAATAATGTCGGTGAGTATCCGAATTTTTAATGTCATATTAATTGCATTATTGGAGATACCATGCAAAGGGGTGCAGTAGCTTCTGAAGGTAAAGCCACCTGAGCACCCGAGGGCAGAAGTCTAACTCAAATGCAGCTGACACTCACACATTCGCTTGTCCAACCCTTTTTACAGGGGGAGGGGGCACGTTCACAAACCTCACAGATAGAGCACGGGGCCTGGAGTTAAGTTTTCTGCTCATGAGCCGTAAGGTTTCGGGTTCGAGACCCGATTCCACCAATGAACTGTGGAATTTGTAGAGCAAAAGCTACCCCTAATAGGCGATTTGACAAATGTTTGCTGTTTAACAAACGATATCCGAACTTCCGATGATTTTTTTAAAATTTTTTCTAAGAATTAGTGAAACATTCTTAATTTTATATTTCTCTGATGAACAAATTCAGTGGCTGCTTTTTATGATTGCAGTCATATTTTTTTAATGTGCAAATAATTGTTCGATTTATAGAAATCTTATTCGATGTACAGAATGCTCTGACGAAAAACAAAAATTACTCGAAACTCGATATATTCACAGTATTTTGTTTACAAATGAAACGATAGTAATAATAATAATAATCGTGCAA
>JAOUZG010038877.1:108850-128113 GCA_026289955.1 Argiope argentata | reverse complement strand
TTTTGTTTACAAATGAAACGATAGTAATAATAATAATAATCGTGCAACCAGTTCACCCCTCCCCCTCTGAAAGGGTTGGAAAATGTAAAGGAAATTAAAAAAAAATTTGACATATTTTTTTTAGAAAAATTAATTTTTGAAGATGTTAATTTAACTATTTACTGCCCGATGTTTCATGCCTTTGATTGTAAAGGCAGAAACAGAAAGGCTAGCAATTGATTTTATTGTATCGTAAAAATGTTTTGTTACTTATGAGTGCTAATTTTTTTCATCTTTTCGTATTCCAGGTGCGTCGTGAGGCAACTGTGGAAGAAGAAGCAAATTATATTCATTCTGTATAATTGTTTCATTTCGTCTTTATTTTGTTCCTCATGTGTACAGATAGTTCTACAATCATGTTTCCTGCAATAAAATTGATGAAATAATCTTTATAGTTTGTTCTTGTCTTCTTATCCATAGCATGGTGTTAGTAATGACACCTGTCCTGGACAAGCTTCGCCGAGGCATAAGCGAGTTTTAATTCGAAATAAGCGTCTCTTGTCTTGAAGTAGCGCCAACTGGGGCCAAGAGTACGACTAAGCTACTCACTCATCACATTCGCTTTCACAACCCCTTTTTACAGAGGGAGGGGATACATTCACACATTTTACAGATAAAACACAGAAGAACAACCCTGACTGAACCAGAGCACCCAGCTCTTGGGGAAGATGCACTACCCCTATGCGAGAACACCGGTTATCTATAGCATGATTGCATATATTGCATAAAAGATGCTATTCTTAAAATCCCATGAAAAGCGCTTCTCAAACAATTTGAATATGTTTGTGTTACATTCAGAAAGTGAACTTGGTGCCCTTTTTAAAACATGTAACTTTCCAAATTATTAATATGGAATGTGGCATTCTATATCACTGGCCAAATAAAAGAGCAAACTTATAGGTGTGGCTAGTTAGTTGATCTTCATAAAAAATATGAGCACAAAGTTAGGGGTAAAAAAAAAAATCAATGAACATGCTTGATTTAAAAGGAAACTACAAAACCGTATAAGGTTCTGTGAAATGATTCATTTTGTTGTGAAATATGGATAAATATGTTTCTGGAATTCTGGGAAAAATTTGAAAGGTAGGTGAAAGTAAAACAATGAAATCTATCCAATGTGTGTACCAAAAAGATTTAAATTTATCTGTTTAAAAAAATTCAGTTAAGGAAAAAGGGTTTCTTATTAGATGTTGCATTTAATTGATCTGTTAAAATATTGATGAATTTAGATTAAAGGTGTTCTAGTTACTCAAATTCTAATATACTTGTAATCTTTGAATAAATTACAGTGTAATTTTTTTTTTAAGAAAATGTATTGAAAATTTTCATAAATTGCTTTTTTCCCTCTCTTTTCAAATATATAAAAAAGTGATTATTACAACAGGAAAATCAAGAATTTTCAAATTATCAATATATAAGTAATAATTTGTCAGAAAATTTCTTGAGTTAAAGTAAAATAATATTTAAAACATGATTAAAATTTTAACGAATTTTACTTCCATTCTTAATTTAAAAAATAATCCAAAGTTAGGTGATTGTTTATTAAAAAGCAATAAACTTTTTATGGCAATGCAATTTCTTATTAATGCAATATTAATTAATTATCTTCTGCTGTACGAATTCCTCTCCTAATTTGAATCAAGAATTTTATTTTAAATCCAGTTTAACTTCAGATTTCTTACATCGAGCATGCAAATCTTCGTATGTGAAGGAATAGACCAGTTTCATAAAGAGAGTGGAATGAAAAATAGAAACACGGTTAAAAAATAAAAAGATGCACGAATTTTCGAAAAATTCGTGCATCGACTGCTAAGAAAAATCACTATCTGCCCATTTTCATATTAAATGTCTTTGGTAGTCTAAAGAAATTGCATTTATTATATCCAAAATCTTATTTAATCCTAAACAAGTACTATAAAGTTATATTTTCTTATTTAATCCTAATTACTCCTATCTTACATAATCTTATAAATTATTTATAGTATTTAGTCCTAAACAAGTAATACAGAAAAAAGTTACATCAATTCCTATTTATGTCAAAGATTTTTTTTATCTTAGCTACTTTTTATTAAATAGTTACAATTATTATAAATAATTTATCAAAAAATAATTGATTTTCACAAGAATCGAACTCGCATTCTTCACCTTCACGTGCAAAATGTTGAAATCTTCGCATTTTACTTGCTGTTGATTTCAAATTTCATTGCAAATTGCCAAAACTCTATTTAAAGTATTAAAAATTAATTAAATTTAACTAATGAATTGATATTTGAAAAAACCTTATTAACATCAAGTGTCATCCACCACAAGTTCAAAAAAAAAAAAAAAAAATCAACTTCAGTGGATGAATAAAAAGTATTTTATAAACGATCGAAAATTTGAACGATGTACATATGTAGGGTGAGTGTGCGCTAATAGTAGGAATTGAAAAAATGTGCATTATAATTTTTAGTGTGATAATGATAAAAATTTAATTATTAATGAGTTGAAATAATATAAATTTAAACTCATGAATTTGCAATTTCCTTTATGCCATCCTTCCAAATTCATACACCGAATTAAAATATTTTAGATTTTTAATTCTTTGCTATACTATTTAGCTTGGCAATAGGATATGATGCTTGCTAAAAGTGCCTCATGTAGTGGGTGCACAATTACAATATCAGGGCTGTTAAAACTAAATTCATTTTTTGGGGATTTATTTCATGCACCCAATGTTAAGCGAACAACCCATAAATTAGTAATAAAATGACAATCGCCAAAAGGGTCGCCATCAGAAGATAAATGAGTATAATTAGCCCTTTGCAGTCCGAAAAATATGAATTTATTAGGCAAAATTATTCACCTAATATAAATATTTTCTTATAGCTATGAAAAATAAATATACATTATTCTTTTCAGTTGAATTTCTTTGAAAAATTAATCTACATCTCTTAAACATTATGTAGACGTTTTTAACAATTAAATTCGAAAAATAAATAAATAAAACGTCAAAATGATGCACAGTCTTGAATGGTGAGTCAGAGGCATCATCGGAGTGCAAAGGGTCAAGCTCTAGGAAGCTACGAAGACACTATCTAAATCTTAACACTATACATGGCCCTATCTTCATTCCACGATTCTGACTTGTGGTTTCACGTTTGGTCCGGCAAGAAAGATGGAATTTGTTATAAGGTATTTACTCCCGAATTGTTAATTTCTGTTCAATTTTGAATATTTCCAGTAGACAGGAGGCTTTTTTGCCTGCATATTTTTATAATAAAACTGAGAAACAATATCATTTTACTTATTAATGTAGTGAATCTAGATTATTTATGAAGTTAAGTGGCGTATCAATCACGATTATTTAACTTGAATTAACCAACTGAAAAATAAATCCACAAGTCCTGAATTAAAATAAATAAATAAACAGTGCGGCTCAAAAGGATACGAAAAATGCCGAAAGAAAACGCATCTGACTGAAACAAGATCAAGACGTAACAAAAAATTCTGGAGATCCACTAATCTTATTTCATTGCGTATCATCCTCCTGTAGGGTAAAATCATCCAAAAACGATAGTCTCAATTTCTGAAAAGAAAATGGAAGGATTCAAATCAGTAAGTGGTAATCTGAACCTCTTCCCAGTATTTCATTCATAGTATCTTAATATACCGTGTTTCGAGTTTCGTTCATAATAAAAACAGGAATGGATGTCTTTTTATCGATTAAGTTATATATATAAAACGTCAGTGTATGGACACAGAAATCTTTCTTATTATATATTTTCGAACAACAGTTATATATAAACTAATCACTATATGAACCCTTTTGCAATTGTGCAAATCATTTCTTCGTTAATTAATCAAGCTACGAAATATGTTTAGAAATATTCTAAATAGGGCTAATCAAAAATACAATTCTGTAAGAGGAGAGATGGTGTAAAAGGAATCAAGTGTTAGGAAAAAATCAAGGAGTAAGTTTAATCTGAAAATTAGCCCAAATATTATTAGATAGATAATACCTGTGAATTATCTATTAATATTTATGACTATATCTTTCGAAACTATTACCTCACAAAAATAATTTTTGCATTATCTTTAAATTCAAAATATTACCCTTTTAAAGATACCAGTTTCATTTTTGTATATTTTTCCTTGCTTTTTTTTACATATTTTTTCTTTCTTTAAATTTAGATAGTACACAATATTTGGAAAATTTTAACGCTTGATAAAATTTAATCTCATTCAACCAAATATTCAGCCTGTCAATGTTAAAATAAAAATAAAGATTAAAATGAAATCTGCTATGCATATTTCAATGTATCATGTCAGAAAATAATTTCTGAACGACCAAGCACCGCGTGCTCGTGCAAGTTAAATTATATTTTTATTCATTTTCATTGTTTCATTGAATGAGTCACTTTAGTATTGCAAACGATCCCCCCCCAAAAAAAAAACTTTTTCACACATTTATTGTTTTTAAAAATATCACATATCCTATTTATTTCATTTCATATAATCACGTGTTGACATTTTTCTAGATTTTATTTGGGGTAGTCATTAATTATATATTTAAAATCAGAGCTTCTGGAAATGAAATGGCATCACGTTTTTAAAAGCTGATTTTTTGAGATGCTCGTGCAAATAATGATTTTTTAATTTTTCGCCTACGTATCTGTTGACGCCACAAAACCTCAATCCTAAAACAATATCATGCTCTGACATGACAAAAATAGCTTTTTTACATTGATTTCTATGGTTTTCATTTCGTAGCGGAATTCATATCTGATAATATGACAGTATCAAGGATAGGAAGTTACATCCAAATGATTTAATCTGAAATTAAATATATCAATTCCTAAGGTAGACGCCAAATACGATTAGATAATAATAACAATAACATGTATCTATGTCTATTAATTATAAAGATAAATGTGTACGTTTTGTTGACTTTGTGCGAATGAAAGACCATTTGACTAAATCTACCAAGCATAGCACATACATAACTTGAAGGATAAGAATGTGTGCCATGGAGCTATTTTTTGAAATTTTTATTCATTAAAAGTTAGGCTGGATATTGACAATTTTTTTAATAATAACTTCAGAAAGTTTGTTTATACAAAAACCAATTTTACTTCATTTTATAATAAAACGATTTTTCTTGTTTGTGATATCAATTTAATACGAGAATTTAGCCATTAATTTAAAATCCTATCGTTAAAATTATCTAATTAACTTTTATTAAATTTTGTATTTTTTTGCTTAATTTTTAACAATAGATTGTATCATTGACATATAAATCAATTCAATTGTTTCATCAAATTTTTAATCTTAGAATTTACTTCTTTTATTAAAGTTAAGGAAATAAAATGCTGTTTAACAGTTTATAATATAATAGATCAGTTCACAAGATGAAAATAAATAAATGATAATAATGTTTTAAAATCGTGAAACTTAGAAAAAAGAGGAATTATACAACTGTGATTTGAAAAGCACTATGATATTATGGAAATGGCTTTTATTGGGAAAATTCGTGGGCAGGATGAAGAGAATACATGTAAAGCTATCAAAACAACATGGTTTTAACGTTCGATAGTTTGATGAAAACATGGAAGCGAAGTTATGTTTAAATGAGTTAAATGAAATTAAATATAACCAATATTCCACCGAATTAGCTGATCGACAAAGGCGGCTAGTATATATATATATAACAGCAAAGAGAAAGGTAGTTAAAAATTTAAGATTCAACGGTTAAAAAGTTAAATGTCTCAAGGAAATAATCAGTGAATTATTCTCCTTCTGGGATATGTGAAGATGATTTGCCAGATAATAGAACTCAATATCTGGAAGAAAACATTCATTTTATTACTTATTGGTTTGAATGTTGCACTAAAATATACTGTTAAAAATTACTATAATATATTTAAAAACAAATTCATTCATTTATTTAACTTGATTTGTTTGTTTTTGTATATTTTACTCATCTTGATCTTGTATACTTGGTTACAAGATTGGATTTTAAATTTTATCTGAAGAATATATTAAATTGAATATTCATTAATGAAGAATATACTTTATTCATGAATAAGAAAATATTGATGTTGGTTTCATTCGCCCTGAATATTTATTCTTTCAGAATAAATGAAAAAGATTGATGAATAAATAAGTATGCTTTTGACGAAATATCGCAGAATATTTATCATTCAATGATGAGCATAATGAATTTATGTAGTCGATCTGTCAATGCGTTTTTAAATTTGATCCGAAGAATATTCCTCATTCAGTGATGAAAGAGAAAATATTGATTGTGTTTTCATTCGCACTGAATATTTATCCTTCAGAGAAATATTGATGAAGAAAAAATTATGATTTTGAAATATCACATAGCATTTATCATTCAATGATGAGCAATATTACTTTATTTGGGCGAAAATATTTGCCATTCATCAACATATGGCAATGTTTTATAGTAAATAAGTATATGTTTATTGACTCTTTTGTTAATAAGATAAACAAATCATGATTTGTACCTTTTATTAAAGTTTTTGATATTAAAAACAACTTTACCACCTGAATATGAGGTATAAAGAGAAGAAAACATATTACACAAAGATAGAAGAGGTGAGACAGGGAAAGAATGTTTAGTATTAATATCACTAAAAAAAAGATCAAGTAATATTTTTAATATGTATGCTAATAATAATTGCTTCGTAGTCGTCTCTAATTCTAGAATTTAGATGAAAATTGAAAATTAGAAGTTTTAAAAGTAGTTGGTTAAGAAAGAAATATTTGAGAAATAAAATATTTTAATTTATAATTAAGTTATAAAAGCATAAAGCGATGCCAAGAAATGAGTTTTTTCTACGTAAAAATTTAGTATTCAAACTGCTATGTAGAATGTTAACATAAACTTGAGAAATAGAAAATGTGAAAGTTAACGACTGTTCATAGCCATTTGAATATTTTTTTTTAAAATTAAAAAAAATATTATATGGTTTCTTTAGTGATGCTAATGCAGTTAATTAACTTTTCAAAAATTGAGTTAATTTATTCGATTCCGATTTCTTCATCATTGGCTTATTGTTCTCGACATTGAACAAAGCGCCATCTGTTGATATTAATATAAACAAATGTATGACGATTGAAGTTAATTTTTAAGATGATTTGTAATTATAACGGATCAATGTATTTCAATTATTCTAATATTCTTTTAAAAATATTTGCAGATCATGTCCATTTTTCGCGATTAAATTTTTTTTATTACCCTGTAGTGAAGGTTCACTCTTTTTTTTTTTCTTTCTAAATGATGAAAAATGAAATAGAATATGATTAAATTTTTTAGATTTCGAAACTAATTTAACATTCATAATTCAAAACAGACAAAATTTTAAGTAAACATTTTTTTTCTATGCTTATAATCTACTGCTAATTTTTCACCTACACAATATTTGCACATATTGTGAGTATCTTCGTTTAATATACTAAATAAATTATTTTTATATTTTGATATATTTTTAATTTATTAAATATCATAATGATTTATATTAGATTTGCTTTTTTTATTTTAACCATTTTGAGAAAATAGTTATGTTCTTTTTTTTAAAAAAATTATTTATTGTATTCCGTGAAATCTCAGCATCCATGTTTTCACATAATATTATCTAAGAGAAACTTGGTATTTATAAACACTGTAATTATGTAAGTAATATTATGAAGTTAATTAAATAAATGTGATCGTATTTATACTTGAATACGTGGTATTATTATCCTAATATTTTATAATTCACAGAAATTGCCTCATTAAGCTTATAACTATTTTTAATCGGTGTGTCGGTTGCTCCCCCCCCTTCTCTACAAATAAGGGCTCTAAGAAACTGCTCAGTTTAATAGAAAATCTGTTACTGCTACAAGCAATGTATGAAAATCAGCCATTTTAGTAAAAGGAATGGGTGAGATATAAAATTTGTTCCATTTTGATCTTTTAAATGATTTTCAAAGGCTGTGTTTTCAGCAAAGTATGCAAAAAACTGAAACAGTTGTCTCTCTTCATTTTTTACATACATTTCGACTTGATAGTCTTTGATGTTCATTTTGGAAATTATTATTAAAAAAATTATTTTTCTGACTTTTTAAGATTAGAAGGTTTGAATGTCTTGCACGAATGTTGCATTTTCTTGTATGCAGAGAGTAAATGATACAAAATTACTATTAAATATATACTATAAAATAAGATGCGTATGTAAAATGCTGTCATGTTAAAAAAAAAGATTTCTCTCAAAATTTTAAGAATCTTTTTAATATTAAAAACTTTTAGAAAAATCAAAACTGATATTATGATTGTATGTCTGTCTGTAAACTCAAAATAATAATAAAAATTAAGCAATTAAGTAAATGAAATGTAGTGTGCTGTTTTTTCAATAATGTTTAAGATTATTTTAAAATCAAAGCGTGAATCAAATAAGTCGACGGAATATCTGTCCGTCCATTCATATGCACGTAAAAATAGCTAACAAAAGTAAATAAATAACTAAATGGTTTAAATTAGGCGTAGTTTTATTGATAAAATTGTAAATTTGCATCACATTTAAGACCAAATTCACCGCTAAACTGATTATTTGTGATCAGTCTATTTGTGCGTTTGCTTATTCAATGACTCAGAAATGCAAAAACTAGATGCATGAATTTCCGTCACACTCTCCTTATCTATATCTATATAACTTGTTAAAATTTACAGATACTTTTTATTCTTCCACTCCCGTTCAAAGACATTTTTTAAAACTTGTAGTGGATGACAATCGATGTTAATGCAGTTTTTTCAAATATTGATTCATTGATTAAATTTAATAAATTTTTAATATTTTAAATAGAGTTTTAGCCGTTTTTAATGAAAATCGAAAGCAACAGGCAGTACCTCAATTGGTAAAATGCGATAATATAAGCAATCTTATAATATAAGCAATTGCGATAATATAAGCAAAAAATCACTAATTTTTGATAATTTTTTGAAGTTTACGTTTTATCCAATTGATTTTCGAGAGCGAGTTAGTAATTTCATTTTAGTGGTGAGAATAAAAGAATCTTCTCAAAAAAAATTTTTTTTGAAGAAATTTTTGGTTTTAAGTTTAATTCCGATTTCTCTCCTTAAAATCTTTGTCATCCATTGCTGGTCACTTCTTCGACTTAACCTTAAGATTGATCTACTTTCGAGAAAGAGAGTGGGAAATTACAAGGAATATTGTAATTCCATCATATGTATATACATATTTATATTAATTTTAATTATTTAATAAAAAGTGATTAAAATAAAATTTTTCTTTGTTGATTAAAGTAGGAATTGACTTAATATTTTTCTATATTACTTGTTTTTCTTCTTATTATTTTTGTAGCTATCATGTTCGTCTGCTCTCCGACAGAGAAATTGCGATGTAAATGATATGATTAAGATGGTATGATTTCATATGTAACTTTAAATAATACCATGAATTTAATCCATCACACTCAAAGCGTTTTTTGGACTGCTTCTTCTTGTGTACAGCCGATCACCCCGCCACCACTGAATGTAACAGTATCGACAGGATTTGTTGTGGTCGACTGTGGACTCCAGCATTGTTCATCAGCATTTTTGGACTATCATGTTCTCAAACGGACAGAGAGTCGAAATTCTAAAAAAGATAATTTAAGGTTCCAAAGATGTTTGAAATTTGTAAAATATCGAATTCGATTTGTTTGTCGATTACAATACTTTCCCTTTATACACTTCGAATGGGAGGATATAAAAATTGATAAATGTTTTCTTAACGTCCCATTGTAAAGCAACACTAGGGCTATTTTGGAACAAACCTCACAATTTTGAACCGCTGTCAGATGACGTGGCACCTCCATCTCCACACCACACCAACCGGAGAACGTTTTATTCGGATCGTCTTAACGTGCAACAGGCCCCCTTACAGGAGGCTTATTCTGTGAAATCGGGTCTCGAACCTGAAGCCCCACGGCTCAGGAGCCGAAACCTTATCATGAGACCACTGTAGCCCTTCTTGTGTTGGGAAATATTTAATTAATATTAAGCATCTAAATGTAATATTAATAATCTACATCTAATTGTAATACACATTATACAATTAATAATAATTTAGTTGCTTAGTATTAATAATACATCTAAATGTAATGCTAATTCTAAGCATCTAAATGTAAAAATGGTTATCATGTTTTTAATCAATGGAGTATTTTTCCGGGTTAGGCGACTTGAAGATCATGGTTCGCTATTCGAAATGCATCGATGATCCGTCTCGAAACCTAAGAATGCAGATTTGCTGGATTTTTAGGTATGTGACTACGTTCGGAATAATTTTTTTTTTTTTGAAAAATGATAGGAAATAGCCAATTTTTTTGAATATTTGTATAAGAGAGATTTAAAAAAAAACATAAAATTCTAGTTAAATAGAAAATCTTTTTTTTTTAAATTAGAAAGCAATAATTTTTTTCTTCACTGAAAAAAGATATAAAACAAAAATCTTCCAGTTTAGAAATATATTAAATGATTTATTTAAAATATTGTATATAACTTAAGAAATATATTATATAGTTTCTGATCTAAAAAAAATCCAACCGTATTTTAATTCCTTCCATAAATAATGGGGTTCAACTAATAAATAACACGAAATTTTGAATCTTTTTTTCACATTAAGAAGCACTTAAAAAATCATTAAAATATTTCTTATAGATTTCTTATCCTCTGGTACAGGAGCTGCAAAATATATTTTGAATTATTATACCAAATTTGAACAAAAAATATACGTTAGATTTTAATTTGTGAACATTTTCCTAAGAAAATTCTAACTAGGATTAGGGTTTGTGAAAATAGCCCCTAACTATGTAAATGCAAATACAAAAATCAGTGTAACCTCCCCTAAAAATAAACTTAGGAACAAGATTTTAATTGCTTTATAAAGAAAAACGATAAAACATTAAGAATATTAAATAATAAAGTCATAACTTCACATACATATTCACTGACTTTAAATTTGGGTTAGTTTGGTTGGGTCTGCTTGGATCTTGTCTTCATCGTCTTCCATTGTTAAATCCTAAGGTTGGTTAACATTAAAACCAGCGCAACGCCATGAAACTGTCCCTTCGAGACAAGTTCTTGCCGTTCTTCTCTCTTTCTCCGTAACCGTGATCTTCATTTTGCTGGTCGGCAATTGTCTGGCGATGAATGTTGAAAGACGCTGGCTTAATGTGAAGTCATCTTTTTGTGTATTCATTTCAGCTGCTTTCGAGAACATTTGAAGGTTGTTATTAATATAACATCCAGCGATGGACTTTGAGAAATTGTGACCATAAGCAGTGCATATTATGAGGTTCACCATTTATTATAAAGGTCAGTTTATTCCTATCTTTCAAGACATTTTAAACTTAATATGTTGATGATTTATTCCGGTTATCTCTATGCTTTAACCCTTTGAACTCCGAAAAATAATTAGATGCAAAATTATTCACCTAATACAAAGATATGTTTATTGCTATGAAAAATAGGTATACATAATTCTTCTAAGACGAATTTCTTCGAAAAATTATTCTACATCTCTTAACCATTATGTAGGCGTTTTTAAAAATGAAATTGAAAAAATAAATTAGCAAGACGATGCACAATCTTGAATGGCGAGTCAGAGGCACCATCGGAGTGCAAAGGGTTAATAATTTTGTTCACCATTGATATTGGTTATATTTAATATCAGTTAAATTCTTGAGATCTGACTTGTCTGTTGTCAGATAGTAAAGTCATAACATTTTAATTGCCTTACATATGTTTTGATTATTATGCATATGAATCTTTCTACTAGAGATTAGTCCTGATAGATAATATCAGTGTTACTAAAAACATAAATACGCAGTTCATTTATTTGCTAACGTTCAAAGTATTGCGATATCAATTTTTTATTATCTTTTAAATTATTTCGTTACCAAACAGAATCCGTCTTTTTTATCTTTCAATAATGGATGAAAACCACGAGATTTAATATTTGTTGAAACAAGGAACGTGCTTAAATTTCAGGTCAACAGTGTAGTCTGTTGATTGAAATTAAGGAAAAATATTTCTAAAATATTGTCAAAACTCGAGAAAAAAATGCAAGATTATTAAATTGGTATTATTAAAAAGATTTTTTTTTTTAAATTTTCGAATGACGTGAAATCTATTTTTGTGGAATAGAGTTTTCGGAAGTTTTCGAGAAAAGGGCCAAAATGTAGCTTAATTTTTTAATTAATGGAATCTTTAAATTTTGATTTTTTTTCAATGTTTACATTCCCTCTCTCTAAGGTATATATGTGCTTGATTTGACTCTGTAGATCACACAATTTGATCTGTAGAGTGATAATATATAATTAGCTTTTAATAAGGTTGTGATATCACGACACTATTCTCCGTTAGAATCTTTCAAGTATTCACTAAATAAGCCATATGCAAGACAAATTAAAATGACATAGCTTTAATGTCTTACAATTTGATGGAATATTGAGCATGAAATTATGTCTAAATAATCTAATCTAAATTAAATGCAATCATTATCCTGACAAATCTGCTGGCATTAAGGGATTTATTAAGTTGACAGTAACATATATATTTAAAAAATATTCAATTGTATGCACAGTCTAAAGGGGAAAAATAACAGAAAAAGGGAACATGGGGACAAAGTGGTCTTGAAACATGCAATGCTTTGACGTTATTTTGGAATATGTCGTCACATATATATGGTTTCCAGCACATATGACTTATAAAATGAATCACTGGAGCAAAGCTGACAAACCACTGTTGAAAAGGATCCGTAATGTATATATTTTTATTATTAAGTCATAATATTTATCTTAAAAATTGTTTACATGGGTATTAAATAAAAATCAGAAAGAAATATTTAATTTTTGAAATACAAATGGGGAACTCCGAAACTTAGAATACCTTGGCGAAATTCTGAAATATGAAACCTCACCTATTTAGTTTCCTGTGCGTATTGATGGAATAATGAGTCACTGAAGCGAAACGAACAAAACACTTTTGGACAATACCCCACAATGAAAATTATTTTTGTTTTAAAAACTTGAATGTGTCGTAATACTTGACACCTTAAAATGAGCTTATATGGGTAGTAAATTAAAATCAATAAGAAGTTGGATTTTTGAAGTTCCGGTGGTGGCAACGAAGCTTGCAGTCCTTTGGCGTAATCCTGGACGATGTGGCCACACCTCTTTAGTTTCCTGCGCGTACGGATGGAAAAAATGAGTCACCGGAGCGGGAGAAAGGATCGGAATTTCGCACGGAATGCCGAACGCGAGGAAGCTGTTCGGGAGGAAACGGAAATACTTGCGTTCGGCCGGACGATAAGAAGGCATCCTTTATTTGTTTATTATTTATTGCCATTATGATTTTCTTTTTTGTGAAGTGGCATTTCCACCGTTGGAGAAGGTCAGGAGTGGAATCTTAGCCAGCTCTATGGATTCGTGATGAAATAATTTCACTTCTATGGGGGGGGGGGGAATTCATGAGACTTGATTCAGACATTTCGAATTTTTTTTTCTTTCTTCCATATCTCTGACTCTCCCGCCGCGTTTTATTGTCTGTGTTAACTCACGGGGTATCAATGCTCTGTATCAGGATTTCTTTTCACCTCAATCCCTTTTAGGGATGGGTGGTCATTTCAGGTCAGAAAAATTTTGAGAAATGAATCTAAACAGAAAAGAAAAACAAATGAAGAATATATGGGTAGATTTATATAAATTAGGTGATATTTAATAATATATAACAAGGGTTCTCAAACTTTTATACATTGCGGCCCTCTTTTTAGACTAAATATTTTGGTGACCCCCCTCCCCCAAAGTGTTAACTCCGTCTAAAATTTAAACAGAGATTTTAAAAATTTTACACGTACTCAATAATTCGTAGAGTATGTGTCGGGTATTGGAACCACATCCCTTGACACTTCATCTTTCTTCTTACTAGCATTATCTCATCTCGAAACTTTGATTGAACAGTTTGCAGATTACATTCCAGTTAAGGATATGAGTGAGGTTGTGTGGATAGTCAATCCGTTCAGTGAGCAAGCCGTAACAAAAGCCGAGCCAAGTGTCCGTCATCATGATCAACTGATAAGGATTTCGAGTGATCAGTCAGCTAAAGTAACTTTTAACAAAGCTTATGTCGAAAAATTTTGGGCACGTATTAAAAGGGAATACCCAGAACTGTTCACAACAGCATTAAAAACTTTTATGCCATTTTGTACATATTACAACTGTGAAAAAGGATTCTCCGTAATGATAAATTTAAAAACAAAATCAAGAAATCGTTTGACACTGAAAATGACATTGTTTTGGGCATTACAAAGCTCATACCGGACATTAAAAAAATTGGTTAATTCCAAACAAGCTCATGTGTTCCATTAACTAATAGAACACAAAAACCAACTTGTATCTGTATTAAAAGCTTTATGTGTACTTTTTTTAAATGAAAACTACAGTAATAAATTAATTTTCTTAACTTTTCTTCCACATCTTGCGACCCCCTTGGGCACATTCCGTGACCCCCCTGGGGGTCGCGACCTAACCTATTGAGAACCTCTGATATATAATGAAAAATGTCATGTAATTAGATGAATATCAGGTAAACCATGCTTCGCACGACGATTTTATTTTTCTTGCAAAAATCATGTTTTTTTAAAGAAAATATTTAGATATGAATCACGTTCTGATTACATATGAATATTTTTCAATCCCACCTACATATGTATTGTTAATTTAAATAAAAAATGAATTATCTAAATTTAACGTATCATTCGAAACAATCTACTATATTACCGTATTCATTTTTCAGTTATTTATTACTACTTTTTTTTTTTGAGCTTGCAGGCAGTTTTGCTATGGTAAAATTGGATCCAAGGGGCGCTATGTGACATTGACAACATAGAGACAAAAGCAGTAATAGTTAACTATAAAGGTTATTTTTTTTTCTGAGTAAAATCGCGAGTAAATCGTTTTTTCCCTCAGGAAAGGGGAATATAAACAAACTAATAAAAGTAAAATGCTAAATATAAATTTATAAGTTAAAAAGTAAAGCAAAAAGCTTGACTCAAACTGAAAACCCGCTACAGACGTATCATTCATGTTGATTTAGCTATTATACGGCACTATTCCCACTTCGAAGCGGAATTTGAATATAGTTATTCTAACAATTATAAAATTATATATATATTTTTTCGTGTGTGGTTTAAATTTTTTTTCTCCAAAAAATACAACTTTATCTAAATGTAAAATTACATCCAAATCGTCAAAACTATTTCAGAGATGTGCAATATATATATATATATATATATATTGTGTGTGTGTGTGTGTAATGATATTTTTAAACTCTTAATTTTAATCCTAATTAATTTCCAAAGCCCTATCTTAATTGAGTCCATAGTAATATCATTCTAAAATATTCTCTTATTTCATGATCCATTTCACTCGCTCTAGTTAATTAATTCAAGAGAAGCTGTGTAAAATTGCTGAAACAGTTAAACGACGCTTACTTTCTCACACTCCGTGGGAGAGATGAAAATTGCTGACCTAAACAAAATACCTTTAAAAATATCCCTGTGTTTCCCTTGCCTCTTATGCGTGAGACATGGAAATCCCCACTGAAATCCAAGTTTATAAGCTCTATGAAAAATATTTATCCCTATCAAGGTCTCGGTATTCGAGACCAGGGATAAAGATTTCCCGCCCTTTTCTACACTTAGCTTTCGTGAAATCCGTGTTGTGTCGTTCTGTGTTGTGATGGTCGCTTTCGCTTGTAAATAATGCCTACTCCCGTTATGGAATAAAAAGAACTAAAAATTCAACCTGTTTTCTCTATGATTTCGGCCACGACTCTACTATTTATTCTCAACAAATTATTTAAATGTGTTTTTCATTATATATATAATACACAAGAATTGCTCATTTGAAGTTTTAAGATATAAAAATAGCAAATAAATTAAGGATAAAGCATATGGAAAAGTTGGGAGAAGAACACATCTGTTGGTTTTACTTTGAAATTAATTATTGAAAAAATTACAAAACTTTTATTTTTTGTAAGTTCTTGTGATCGTATAAATTTTTTTTTACGACTCATTAGGTGTAGGGACGGAATAAAGTTTAAACAGATCTTCTATAAATAATATTGCCTATTACCTATCCAGGAAATTAAAAAAAGCATAGATTATCAAAATTACCAATCAAGCGGAATTCCGTTACTCAATCATCCATTGCTCAAATAATAATAATAATAAAAAAAAAAAAACGGCGAGGAAATGGGAAATTTTTTCCCCCACGAGCACCCCGTATCGCAATATGATTGACAGTGTCTGATGACCACTTAATTCATTCTGAAGGGATGTTCCGTTTTGCTTCTTTTTCGCCCTTATTTTTGTTTTGCAGAATCGTCTGCTCTCGTTTCCGATGCGGATTGCTTCGAGGGCATTGAGGGGAGGGGGTTGTTAAAGAACGGATGTGTTCGCTGGAGGGGGTGCTCTTCTCGGGTGTGAACACGATTAATGGGCAAAATATCGTTTGGATGCATTGCTGATCAACCAAACGACCACCCTCGCATTTCCTTTGGAGAATCCTCTTCAGCTGTGATTTTTAGCGCCCTAAGCGAATTCGAACTGACGCAGGCCCTCAAAATTCTCAGGCGGAATCGCAACAGATGGTCAAGCATCCCCACAATTTTATACCACAGACATTAGCTTCACCCAGACATTAGTGCCCAAAGTCGGTGATTTACCGTTCCTGATTCGTTCGTTGGTATATTTCTTTTTTTCTTTGTTTTATTTCTTCTCAAAAAGCGTGAGATGTAACTACTTTTGATGGTTAATGGCTTAATAATGTTGGTTATTTTTTACGTTAGCCTATTGAAATGATCTCCTGGCTGCTTTTTTGGCGAATTTTCGCATTGAAATTTAACCACACACAGCATTTTCTGAATGGTTCAATTCATTTGACCACAAATTACTTCAGAAGAATGCTTACGTTTTCTCATTACCTATCTCTATTTTTTTCATTCAAAGAAATGATTCAAAATTACTCAAGGTCCGATTTATTTTTCTAGGAATTTCTTTCTCGTTATTTGCTGTCTTCAAAGATGTTTTTTTTTTTTTTATCTCAGCAACTGAAAAACCATGGAGGATAATCGAGCCTACTTTTTAAATAAAATGCTTGCATTGAATAACAATAGTAATAATAAAATGTTTGAATTTAATAACAATAGTAATAATAAAATGTTTGAATCTTAAAAAAAATTGTAATAATAAAATGTTTGAATTTAAAAACAATCCAATCAAAATGGATTGGTATAAAGTTTGTAGAAATTATAATAGTTTATGTAAACTTGTAAGTTTATGAGATTTCACAAATTATTTCAGTAAAGATCATTATCTTCGCCTTCTACAAGGAAATGCAATTTAATGTCTTAATATAGAATGACCGTCGGAAAGTTTGAATATTACAATAATTTTATTCACATTTCTTAAATATTGAAATTCACAAAGCACTTAATTTATATTCATTAAGGATTGAAATTCACAAATTTTTTATATTAAATTCACTAAGGATTGAAATTTACAAGACATTAAACATTCATTAGGGGTTGAAATTGAGGAAATATTCAATCGACATTCATTGAGGATTGAAATTTACGAAAAATTTGGCATTCATTAAGGATTGAAATTTACAAAATATTTAATTGACATTCATTAAGGTTTGAAATTCATAAAACATTTAGCTGACTTTCATTAAGATTTGAAATTCACAAAACATTTAGCTGACATTCATTAAGGTTTGAAATTTACAAAACATTTAATTGACATTCATTAAGGATTAAAATTTCTAAAACATTCAATTAAATTCATTAAAGTTTGAAATTCACAAAAAGTTTAAATTCATTAAGGATTTAAACTCACAAAACGTTTGGTTAAATTTAATAAGGATTTAAATTCACAAAACGTTTGATTAAATTCATTAAAGCTTTTAATTCACATTTATTAAGGATTAATATTGTGGACACTGTAGCTGTTAATTCTGTTTTCCGAATTTTATCTCTCTGGTTCTTTTCGTTTTGTAATTATTGCGTTAACTTATATTCGGACAGACGGGCTTCTGAGCATATTTCACTCAAAATTTGACAGAAATATGCAAACTTAGTATAAAGACCGCATACCAAATTTCAATTTTCTAGCTGAAAGCCTTTTTGAGTTATCTTTGCCACAGACAGATACACATTTTCTAAAAATGTGTTTTTAGAATGCGGAGAGGTTTTAAAACTTGGAAATATTGTCAAAATCTCTCTATCCAATTTTTTGACGATTCCTCTACTTTTTACAATATTGCTTCTCAATATTATTTTTTATCTCGAAATTCTGAGATCTGAACTTGTCTCGAATAAATTATATCTAATCTTATAAGGTAGTCAAAATGTCCTGTTAAGAGTGTTTTGTTATATCCATGCCATCCTTCATCAAGACGAAGTTTTTATTGCTCACTTCTGAGCTAAACATTCATGTGTTTATCAAGGTTTATTTTTGAATCTTTTCATTAGTCTGTAGAAATTCTAAACACCAATCTCTTTTCTGCTGACTACTGGGGATTGTATGGTGAATAAAAATAAGTCCTAATTATAAATATTAAATCCAACGCCAAGTGGATTTTTTTCTTTGCTTTTTAAGGTAAAGGCTATAAAATGTGTTTATGAAATACTTCTAATATGATTCGCATGTATGATGCTGACATATATATTTGGCTTTGTTCATTAAAGATATTTTTTCAAACGTTCACGATTCCATTGTCAATATTAGATGCAAAGTTGGTGAAGGAAACTTAAATAGTAGAAAATTTCGAGATTAACTGAATATATCGAGATATTTAAACATGTATTTGAAATAAATGTTCACTGTAATTTTTCAGAATATGGGAAATGAGAGTTCAAAATAAAGTTGAAAATAATCAGAATCATTTTGTAATATTAAACCTTGGATGGCATGCCTACGTTTGTCACATTTTGAGAAAGATTCCATAAATAAATATAGTATTAGGAAAAGAAAAGGAAATCTTTCATCTTAAATTTCAAGTTATGTGAGAACATTATTTTTTGTCAATTATCTAAATTTGTCTTTAACCAATTTAAACCGGTTTGAAACAATCACGAGACTTCTCAATCGTCTCTATCCCTCTCTCTCTTTTTAT
>JAOUZG010038877.1:71920-108450 GCA_026289955.1 Argiope argentata | reverse complement strand
TATATATATATATATATATATAAACTTTTTTTAAACCTTCATTTTCAATTTTTTCAGCCGGCAAAGTTTCGTTCCACCGATTTTGAGATGAAATAACAGCTACGATGTCATTCTTCGTCAAACGCATCTAAAACGTTTTAAAAACGCATCTGCTTTCAAAGAAGCATGCGTAATAATAAAACAGTAAAAAAAAACTGGTAAAAGTTGCTAAAAACAATTTTTGAACATAAATTTCGCAGACATCAAAACCTTCCAACCAAAACATAATGCTCTCACATGATAAAAATAAATAAATCCTTAATTTTGATCTCTGTTCAAACAGCGCCCATGGCTCCCCACTCTTACCATGCGACTGATTGAAATTGCCCTCGCCTTCGTATTCAGTGAAATGCTGATAATTTAAGAGCAGGCCTTTATCATTTTTGTCTCTTACTATGGTGTCTTCATTTCAGTTCTAAATGCTATGGAATATGCTGAGTTAACCAAGTTATTCAGTAGTTACAATGTTTTCATCAATGTGAATAAAACCAGTCTGTTTTTATCTTCAAGGACTCTCACATTATTCAATTAATGATGGTTTGATTGTTTGAAAGAAATTTCGATAAAAGGGGCTAAATATATACTAAAAAAATCTGCCTACATTATCTACAAGTTATAAGATGTTAAAAAGATTACTAAAGTAAATAAAGATTAATTATTTTAATAATCCAAGACAACAGCACACTTCCTTTTCTTGGCAATATAAATAAAAAAACAAAGTTTCTTGATTGAATATAAAATTAAAAAAAAAACTTTTTAAAATATCTTTAATCGTTATCATCTTCGTAATATCTACTGATAGTATTTTGGGGCATTGAAGGTCATCGAAAACTTCTCAATATCTCCAGATCTGTTAGTCTATTTACTAATTTAAATCAAATAAAAATGTTTACTTGTCATTAAACTTTTTAATGTGTGAAAATTAAATTTCTTTTATTAAACTTTTTCTATGTATGAAACAGTTTTTACATTATTTGAAGGATTCAAAGACCAATATTACGAGATTAATAGTATTCCTCACTAACAACGTTGTTTTAGACTTATGACTGTATTTATCAACTGTTTCTTGTAACCAATATCATAGTACGCAAATTCAATAACAAATTTTTTACTGGTGAAGTATTTCTAAACTTAGGCAAAGTTTTTGATAGGCCGCCCGATGGATAAAATGGCTTCTTAAACCATTGTAGACGCCTCTCCTCTGCAACTTGAATTGCACCATCTGTTTGACATACTTACGATTGCAATTTTTGGTCGAAATACTTTTTATTTCAATTTTTGGTCGAAATACGTTTGATTGCAATCTTTGGACGACATATTTCTGATAGCAGCTTTTTGTCTATGCATTTCTGGTTGACATATTTATGTTTGCAGCCTCTGGTTCATATGCAAAGCTATTTCCTCCAAAACAGAATATACAAAACTCAAATTTAATTATATTCCTTCAGAATATGTTATAATTAAAGCTCGTACTCTAAAATCAAATTATATAAATTGTGTTTTACTTAAATTCACAGCTAATTCGCCAATCCCCTAGAATAATAGAATTTTCTGGCATCTTGATACAATTATAGCATCTTGGTACTTGGATTAAATATATTAAATAATTAATATAAAACAATCGAATTTTATTAATTATGTAAATAAAAATTCGTTTCTTGTCAGAAATTTCCCTGCCTCCCTCTTTTTAATATTCTCGTTTAAAGCTTTTTTTTTTTTTTAAATTTTAAGATTTTATTTTGGTGTAAATTTATGAATATCTACACTTTTTTTTGAAAATGACTATGAAATAGTTATATAGAAACGGAGATGGTGAAACACATTTAAACATGATAGTACTATGATTTTACCATTGTCGTAACGAAGATAAGTATAACTAAGAGTTTTCTTTAAGATTTTAAATTAAACGTCTGGATAAAAAAAAAGAAATTTTAAGGCAGGACGAGGAAGCTATACACTCTATTAAATAATATTAAAACGCCTCAAAACAAAATTCTTAGAGTTTCAGCAAGCATTTTTAGATTTCCATCCGTAATTGTATTCTCCAAAGATAATTTGAAAATTTTTAAACAGATTTCTTTAATGTCCTCTTAAAAATGAAATTTCGAGAACAAATAAAGGTTACTGGCAACAATGCTGACATCCTATTCGAACGTTACACCGAAATTATCTTTTTATCTAAAAACCATTGTAAAAATGAATTATTCATGAAATATTCAAATTATTTGTAAGACATTTATTTGAAAATAAACACAACCGAATTCCCTGAGAATCAGTAGTTGATCCGCAATAACGGATCAAAACAAAGGATTTTCAGAATTTTTTTTTTGAGTAGAAATTTTCTTTAAATGTACACTTCTTATATATAATTTTTATAACTTGTATACTTTGGACTCTTGTATTTTGTTTTATTTTGGTATAGATTTATGAATATCTAAACTTTATTTGAAAATGACGGCGAAATATTGTTATAAAAACGATCATGAAATACATTTAGACATGACAGCATTATTATTTTATCATTGTCGTAACGTAGGTAATTACTGAATAAAATTTACTATGATTTTTCGTTCCCTTATGGTATTTGATTCTAGAAATTAGCGTTATAGCTCTTAGGTTTTGTATCCATTTGGAGAAAGTTTAAGATCTAGTCTTCTTGAAGTACTCTATAGATGTCAATTAACTTTGCCATCATTTTTAAAAAGGATATACGAATATATAAAAGCCATTATACGCTCTCGAAAACTGGTAGCCAGGATATGCATACTGCTTTTGTTTCACGGTCACTACAAAACTATATTCTAGATATTTCTTAATAGATTCGAATTTCTTTTGAGTATAACTGAATGTCAAGCATGTGTGGAAATACGAAATTGATAACATGCTGTTAAAAACGGCACTAGAGATATTTATACCCCTCGCTTGTTCCCTGGTCACTTCGCCACTGTATTCTAAATATTTCGTGCTGAAGATTCACATTTCCTTTGAACATCATTTTTAAACAAGCACGAGGAAAATAAACTAAAACTGGCACCCAGGGGGATATATACCTCCCTTGTTTCTCGGTCACTGAGACACTGCATTCTAAATATTTCGGAATATACTCGGATTTCTTTTGCGCATAATTTTTGACAAGCCTGTGTGATCACTTTCGAATATTGCGAAAACCACTATGTACATTTATTGGAACCTAGGATTTGTATTACCCTTTTACACCTAGTTACTACGCAACTTCATTCTACGGTATTTCGGACTAATACGAATTTCTTTTGAGCATCGTTTTTGATAATCATGAGAAAACACACAAAAACCGCTATACACTACCCAAAACCGCCATCCAAGATACGTAGACACCCTTCTTGTTTCCCAGACACTACGCCACTGCATTCTAGATACTTTGGATTAATGATTCGAATTTCCTTTGAGCATCGTTTTTGACACATATGAGTAAAATCCACATTGAGCTCTATTCATTTTTTAAAACTGGCACCAAGTTTATGCATTCTTCACTTGTTTCCCGGTCACTACATTCTTCTTTTCTGCCATATCTTGAATTAGAGATACACATTTCTTCTGCGCATGGTTTTTTTTGCACGAAATCCATCACACGCTATTTATATTTTCCTCAGGCAGGAAAATATAAAATGCAGGTATAGAATAGTTTAAAAGGAGTGAAAATCTATATATAAACGGATAAAAAATGAAGATACAAATCGAAAGATAAACTAAACATTGAAGACAAAGGTAAAATGTGCTAAATCTGATTAAAAAGTCAAATAGATCTTAAAAAGGTAAAAATTTTCGGGTGGTGTTTTTCACCAACTAAGTCATGTAGAGTCAATGATGTTGAATTGAGTACGATAAGCGTTAAAATTAGGACATTCATATAGAAGTCATACTTCTGCCCTTGGGTGCTCAGGAGTCCATACCCTCAGAAGTTACTACACCCCTCTTTCCATGGTAAAAAGCGGACATCATCATCAAAACTGATACCCAAGGTATGTATACACCCTTCTTGTCTCCCCATCAGAACTACATTCTGCTTTCTCATTATTCCTCACTAGAGATTCGAATTTCTTTTGAGCGGCATTTTTGACAAACAGAGTAAAAACCACGATATGATCCCTATAATGGGACCCGAGGTATGTACACCCTCCCATTCATCACTCCACTGCATACTAGACATTTAGGATTAGAGATTCAAATTTTCTTCGCGCATCTCTTTGATAAGCCCGTGTGAAGACACAAAACCCATTATTCACTAACCATGATCTCGCATTAGGCGACAAAAAAAGCGAATTACGCTCGTTTTTACCGAAAACCAGCCAAGAATGCATCCGGCAATTTGTTGCCACTTTTTGCCCAGCGAGCGCCACCCTTCCGATCTGCCCCACTGGAGTGTGGGAGTGGAGCGGAGCAAATCGCTCAATGGAGACGCATCCCGGAAATCGCACTGCCAAGGACGCCGCTCGGATGAAGTGGGGTGAAACTTGCGCCACTTGTTGGAGCAGAACGAAAGGAATTTAGTCGTGGAATAATTGGCTCAAGTGCTACAGACGGCACCGTTTAAAAGAGCATTCTTTTAAATAATATCAACGCTTCCGTTAGGTAAAGTTCAAATAAATCATGAAAAAAGAAGTATACATTTAAATTATGCATTATCACAAATACATTGGGATCTAGATAATTCAAAATTGACATGAATACGATGAAAATTTTATTAACCCTAGAATGCTAACCTATCGTCTCCTGGGTGAACGCTAATGAAATAACTGTCTATTCTTTCCTTGGATCGTTCTACTCAGTACCTTTATCTGACCTTAGGAACTACAGATGAGGGCATTTCTTTCCCCCGAAATATTTCTGCTTGCAGTATATCCAGAACAATAATCGTCTCAGACACGAGTGGTTATCTGTCCCGTTAGTATTGAGAAGGTATTTCTGTGTATATTTGGAGATTTCGAAGCGTTTTCAAGGAGAAAATGTGTGGGGTAGACCAGAAGTTATCCGTGAATTATTGAAAGAATTAAGTTAGGGAAGATAATTATACTTCTGAGAATGAATTGGAAGATGAAGATTTTATTGAAGTTTTGCTTGCTCCATGGATGCAGAAGTATATCAACTTTGCCCCCGATCAACAAGGACTTTTATAAGTGAACTTCTAAAATTGAATTTAAACATTCAACGACCTGAACAATCCAAAATTAAAAAAAGAAAAAATTGGGCATTTTGCCGATATAATTTACGCAGAATGACGCGCAATTTTTGTTTGTTATGTTCAAGAGCAATGCGCACGAACATCACGCATATATGTGTAAAGATTGCTTCGAAAATAAATAATATTTTTAACCTATTTGGCAATCAAGAGTTATGAAATCATCTGCAGGAAGTATGCTTTTATTTAAATTAGCTTTAAAAATTGATTTTAAATACACTTTGTCTAAGAGGCGAATGGTTATCCCTCTTGTCAGTTTCTTAAAGGTTTCCTTTCTAGGGTTAATCAAAATACCATTTAAAAGAATATATATGGACAAAAATTATACGAACCAATTAAAATTTAAAATTGTACTATTCATTTGAACCAATTAAATTATAAAATTTAAATGGTTCTTGTACTATAGTCGGCACCCTTTAAAAGAACGTTCTTTTAAATAATATCAATGGATCCATTAAGTAACATTAGATTAAATTATGCAAGAGGGACAAAAAATTATACGAACCAATTAAATATTAAAATTCTATCATTTATTTGAACCAGTTAAATTATGACGAGATCTTGGCATAGGGGTAGCGTGTCTTCCCCGTGATCTGGACTTCCTGGGTCGACTCCCGGTTCAGGCATGGTTGTTCTTCTGTGTTCTATCTGTAAGGTGAGTGAATGTGCCTCCCCCTCCATGTAAAAAGGGTCTGTGCAAGCGAATGTGATGAGTGAGTTGCAAAAGTCATACTCTTGGCTCTAATTAGCGCTACTACAAAACAAGAGATGCTGATTAGATTTAAACCGCTGACTACCTCAGCGAGTATGTCTATGGCAAGTGCCATAAGAAATAACAATTAAAATTAAAATTTAAGTGTTTCCAGTTTTATAGTCGGCACTATTTAAAAGGACATTCTTTTTACCACTTGAATGGTTTATTTTCTTTACTGGCTAATGTTTCAAATGGAAATCCATTGAATACATGACTTATGTATGAATTCGAAGTAATTTTTATTTTGAATTATAATCATTATGAGTGGTTTATTTTTAGCTTACAGCTATCAAAATTCAATAAATCGATGCATGTACGGCATACGGGCAAAACAGTTAAGTGGTTAAATAATGTCAACGGTTTTATAAAATTACGTTCGACTAAATCATGAAAATGGAGTAAAAAATTAAATTTTATATATTACCACAAATGCAATGACTTAGATAATTCAAAAGTGACAGGAATACAATAAACATTTGATTTATCAAAATACCGTTTAAAAGAATATTGATGGTTCCGTTAGACAACGTTAGATTAAGCAAAATGGGTACAAAAATTATACAAACCGATTAAATTATAAAATTGTTTTATTTATTTGAACCAATTATAAAATTTAAATGGTTCAAGTACTATAGTTGGCATCATTTAAAATATCAGCGGTTCCGATGGTTCGATTAAAACATCCAAAATGGATTTTAAAAATAAATGATCTATTGTTCCAAATATAATGGGACTTAAGTACAAATTGACGGGGCTACAATAAAAATTTGATTTATCAAATACTCGAATTAAGGAAAAATGCCTTTAAAAATAAGAATATTGGGGATAGCAATAATTTATATCCAACCACGAGGACAAACTTATTTGGCAGTTTTGATGAATAACACACTATGTAAATAAATGACATATAATATTGATGAAACAATTCTAAAACGTAGGATGATTTTGATAAATTAATAATGAAATTATTGAACAATATATATAGCACTTAGAATTTAGTAATTGTATAGTAAAATTTGTAAATTATAAAATTTAATATACTAACGTGTTCAAAGCATCTTTAAAATGAAAATATTTTTTTTATGGTTAATTACGATTTGAATGAATGAAATAGAGAAGGTGGTCACAATATTAGGATATTTAACCAGCAAAAACAAATTATATTTTAAAGTTGATGATTTTGATTTCACAAATATTTTGGTTTCGAAAATTTAAATTTTTAGACAGTTATTTAATATGTTCGTAGGAAGTTTAGGAATTAAAGAAAAGTTCCAATTATTATATTCAAAATAGAGAAACCGGTTCACTTCAAAACGTAATTGCGAGTAATTTAATAATTGTTGGACGAAAGTACATAGTCGGCATAAATTATACAAGTATAATAAAACCTTTCATACTCGCCATATATCATAACAATATATCCATAGAATATAATACAAAATCTATATTTATAGAAATATATGGGGCAGAGAAATAGTTCTTATTTATTGATTATCATTGAATTTTTAGACTGTTTTATTGAATGTTTTTATAACTATATCATATTCAACACTTCGCTAATTTAATTAATGTAACTTCAAATTGTTATTAGAAACTCCTGGTAGAGGTCTCATCGCGTCACCAAAAACTTGATTCATTCAGAAGGAAGAAATGTAAATAACGATAAAATGATAGAAACAGACTTCAAAGTGAGTTTAATCGGGTGCGAATATAGGCTTAATTGTCAGGAGATTTCTTATTGCCTATAGAAATTGAAGTTCATATCTTCCCAAACTATTACCTCACAAAAATAAATTTTAAACTATCTTAAAATTAAGGAAAAAATTGTTCTTTTTAATACGCCAATTTCATTTGTTTAGTTTATTTTTAATTAAAAAAATTTAATCAGTCACAATTCTGTAACGATTTTTTAATGCTATGAAGAAATTCAAGCTCATATATCAGAACATTAAATCGTAAACTTTTTCCAATGTTAAAATTAAATTCTTTGTTTATACATTAATTCTAAGCTGGATTTTCACTTCTGTTTTTACTTCGTAGTTTATATTCGTTTTAATTTCTCTCTTGCTATAATGTAAAGTACATTTGTTCAATTAAATTCTACTTTTAAATATTATCAAAAATAGTAATATGAAATAAAAAAAAGTGTTCAATATTAGTCACTTAATAGTCTATACAATTAACCTATATTGACATGCTAATCGCCAAAGGCAGCTAAATGACATATAATAAGTCAGAATTTATAAATTACGAAATTTACATCTATATCAGAATTTTGAAAAGAAAAATACCTGGAATTTAAAGGTAGACTTTAAAGGGGAAAAGAAAGTAAAATACAAAAGAAATTATACAGTTTATAAAATAATAATAAAAAATAGTAAAATAAAAGGGTAAAATATTAGTAGATATAAAAAGGAATCATATAATAAAAACAAAGAATAAGATAATTGTATATTTAATGATAATTTAAAATATTATTTATAATAATAGTAAAGCATAATAACGTTTATAAATAATTAAAAAATTGATAGAATGAAAAAAGCTTAACCTGAAAAAGCATGCTAAAACTGTATTGAATGCCAATCTAAATTCACCGTTTTTAAAAATAATAATGCACACGGCATATAACGGCAGAATAAATCCATCATTTTCCAGAATAAAGAAGTTCTTTTCTAAATAGTCTTCCTTTTTCTTAAAATTAAGATGAAAATAAATAAACAAGTTAAAACTCATATAGTTTTAATTTCAACTATATTTATATATATATATTTCTTTTTTCTTGGATGAAGCCATACAATATTTTTTCTTGGCGAAATTTTGCAAGTTAAAAAGTTAAGGACCTTAACAATTTAACGAAAAACTTACAAATTAATAATTTAGAATTTTAAATCACAATGAGAAATGGAATTAATGTATATTTATTTTTCTGAAAGCATTTTACCACTATTTTTAAAGAACATTGCCATTTGAATCAATCTTCTCATTGAAATTGATTATATTATCAAAAGTTTGGACTGAGAAATTCATGAAAGGATGTCTATTCAAAATGTTGATATAATAGGACTTAAAATGTAGCTTTTTTTCAAAATTTCTGATTAGTTAATCTTATTCAGTAAATCATTTTTGAGTCAGTAGTTTTGGTAATTAGCTATAAAAAAGCAGAAACACAACTATCATGCTGCTATCTCTGAGAAATTGTTAGAAATGACCTTGAATATATTCCTATGATATCCACAATAACTAACATGACGCAAAATGTTAAGAAACCCCAAGATGAATTTTTCTTTCTTTTTTCTCCACCTAGTTTAGTTTAATTTTATTGTATAACTCTCCCGTTAAGAATTAGATGAGATCTTTTGAGCCGGATTATGCACTACGGTCGGATAACGAAAACAGTATTTGAGCAGTTATTTTATCTTCAAAATAACGCGTATGATGAGCGAAAGGGGTTTTCAGACTTTTATTTGAAAAAATCGAAGAAGATTAACTCGAAATATGAATTCCAGTATGTTTATTTACCTACTTTTTCTGAAAGTTTCAAATAATGGACTTTACTTTCCATTATTTTTTCTTACATCTTAGGATGCAAAAGGAAAATTATACATTATCAAATTTATACATTATCAAATTTATTTTTATACATTATCAAACTATACATTATCAAATTTAATATATAGTTCAGTATTTGTTGACAAAAACAGTAATAGATGTTAAAATAAATATTTTTTTTAAAAAAAGATATTCCTTAATATTTGATCGGATATTAGATTGACAACTCATCTGAAATCTTTTTTGAGTTAGTAATTTTGACAATTAGTTAACAAACATGCAGAAACAGAGCTTTTATGCTACCATCTCAGAGAAATTACGAAATAATATAAAACATCCCGAAGTATTTTTTAAAATTAAACACTTTTAAATTGAACCATCAGATTTTTATAGACATTTAGTGGTGCTGCCATCTGTTGTTCCATTTCTAAACAATTTTATGAACATTTTATGCTCAATGAAATTTGCCAAACTGCGATCTAATTATAAAGGAAATGAAGTAAAAAGTATCTGAACAACTGTAATTTAAAGAAGGTACAAAGAAAAAATTTAAAAGGTTTCTACAGAAGTTTTAAAATGAATCATAAGCAGTTACTTTGCATTTGCTGTTTTTGTTTTACCTATTTCTTAAGACTGTAATTATGTTTTTCATACATTCAAAATATAGTTCCATGAACATTACATACAAAATGTAAATATATATATATTTATGATTGGTAGAAAAGGAAATCTTGTGTCTTTATTCGATAAGATATGCTGAATTATTTTTCATTTATTCAGAGGTAGGAAATACTTGAAGTTAAAATTATTTCCTTGAGAACACCAAAATATAGAAATAATAATTTTAGAAGCGATAAATTTTTAAGTCACTATGACCAAGTGGAGGATTATATACTGAGCGTAGATTCGAGTGATTTAAAAAAAATGTCTATACAATGTCTACGTTAAATTCAGAATTCTCATGAAATAACGGGAAGTGCATTCCGATTTTTATCAATTTGTTTAGTAAAAGGTAATAGGATCTGGTACAAATATGATAGGAATAGACATAATATCTATGGAAAAAAATCAAGTTTTCTCCACCTTGTAGAATTTGGCACGATATATGAAAATGTCAATTATCCAAAGAACAAGTCAATTATCCAAAATTAATTTTAGAAATCACAAACTTTTCCAATTTTAGAAATCACAAACTTTTATTTTTGGCATTGTTGATATTTCGGGTGCTGTGAATTGATCGCTCAAATGTTCTTTTGATTGTATGGTTCATCACAAAGCGTAACTGTTGAACTTCGATTTATGATACATTAAGAAAATCCCCCGGGTGAGCACCTTGAAATGAGCATGAGATGCTTCTAGAAGGGTAGTTAGATCTCGCAAACCTGGAGGGTGCACTAACAGGTGGGGGTAAAGCTCCTCCCATCGATGACGGGACGTACTTCCTCCTGGAAGGGTTGTGTAATGGCCGGTGATAACCCGGTCATTCAGTTTTATGATTTAAGTCCGTGTGCCTTTGTGGCGGGTCGGGGAGTCTGTCTATGACTTATGATACATTAAGGGATCCCATGCTTTTCGGGTAGCACCTCGAAATGAGAATATGATTCCAGCATGGTGATTTAATCTGACCGCTCTGGTGAACCTGTTTTCCTTCCAAATAGGCGGGGGGTCTGATTCTTTCCATCCATGACGGGATTTTTTTCCTACGGGAAGGGTTGTACCGTGGTCGGTGATGGCCCTTAGGACTCAACTACAGTTCCCGAAAGTATTGTCGTTGCGATGGTCAGGTTATTCAGTTTTATGGTATATTCGTGTGCATTCGGGAGGATCTGAGAGTCAGTGATATGACTTATGATCCATTAAGGTAAACTTATTTTAATATTTTTAAATCCACACTTTACATATGACTTTTTGTATCAAAACCCAGGTTGGCTTTATGTTTTAATGTCAGGTTTGGTGGGTTACTTCTGGGATTTTTTTTGATATAGAGGTGAAGTTTAATTCTTCACATAATTAATGTATTGTGGCAGATGTGAATAGCTCTTGGCCCGAAATCGCAATCTGAGTGGTTGTAACTGAGTAACATAACCATTGAGTAAAAGTGACACTTCAGCTCGAGGGTTGTTATCTGGCTTATAAATCTTTCATCACATACTTTCCCACAAGTGAGTCGGTGGTTAGACGAACGATATATTTGCACCAAGCTTTATGGCGATTGTGTATATGAGTTGGTGGTGATATTGGCTGTTGTATTTTAATGCGTCTCGCGACATTTGCTGTCGATAGAGGGCGCCACAACAGCTATATGAAGATTGCTGGTTTATGATTATGGCAGATGCTACAGCATATCTCCCCGCTTCGTATTTTTCAATAATTCTTAGTAAAAATTTTTAAAAAATGGTCGACTTATGACAAAGAACTTTTCTCGATTTATTCGGCTATTAAAAAATGTAAACATTTGTTAGAAGGTAGGGAATAAAATTTTATTCGTTCAAAGGGTGAATAAAAGTGTTAGAATTTCTATTATGAAAATGAATTTTGAGTACAGTCAGAATAAAAGTTTAGATTTTTTTCTCTCACATATATATGAAGCATATAAGTAGAGTGTATAATTAATACCTTGATAAATCTTTGTTTTAGACCTTCCCCTTTTTTAGGCCAACCATTTTAGAGCAGCGAGGAAGGATCAATTTTATTCAAATGTTTTGCATGCAGAATTATAATTCTCAATAAATTTAATGGATATGCACCTGAAAAAATATGAAATAAACATTAAAACAAAAATGAATGTTTATTTTTCACTTTATGCAACAAAATTAAATTACTTTATACATATTAAAACTCTCCCAAGTCCAGAGTTCGAAAGAATTCTAAGGAGGATGGATTGATGACAGTTTCTGCATTCAGGATTGGTTTCTTGTTTATGATCTTCTTTACTATGCCGTTTAATTTCTTCCCATTCAAGTTGTACTGAAAAAATGCAAAAAAGAAATAAGTATTTATGAAAAAAATTTTTGAATATACTTCCATACACGTTCTTGAAGCTATCCATAACTCTTTGTTATTTGCCTTATAAAATTTTTCGATAGAAAGGAGACAAATAACTTTAAATTCTAAATCAAGAAATCAAAAACTTCAAAACTTAATATCACTTAATATGAATCGAAAACTTATATGTACCATTATAGAAGCATTTTTCAGAATAAAAATCAATGCATCCCGAACGGAATAAAAACGCAAATTGAAATTTATAATTGTTGAGCCAAATCTTAAACATATTATTCAATTATTTCACCCTCTTTAAAATAAAATATGCCGGCATCCTGGCACAGAGGTAGCGCGTCTTCCCCGTTAATTGGTCGTCCCGGGTTCGAGTCCCGGTTCGAGCATGGTTGTTCTTTATCTGTTCTATCTGTGAGATGTGTGACTGCGCCCCCCTGTAAAAAGGGGCTATGCAAGCGAATGTGAGGATTAACAAAAGTCATACTTCTGCCCTTAGCTGGCGCTACTACAAAAACAAGAGGCGCTGATTAGGCTTAAATAGCTGACGACTCAAACGAGCTTGTCCGTGGGGAGTGCCATAAGAAACAACAAACAACACAATAAAATATTATTGCAAATCTATTATTATGTTTCGCTGCATTGTTTTGCTCATAGCAGAGAAGGAAGATTTACATAAATTGTGAATAAAAACTAAATAGATGAAAAAGAATTCCGACATGATGCAATTAGAAATTTGCAGATATCTTGGTGATTTGGCAATGAATCTGGCAACTTTGACGTCAAAAAGTAAAATTCTAGAAAAAACTAGAATATTGGACGATATTTCTTTTCAAAGCTGAGATCCGAAATTCTACTTGAAAACTATATCCTAACATGGAATACGTTTATACGTTTAAAAGCGTGCGTACGAGGGAAAATTCGTTTAATGAAGAAAACCGAGCTGTTTTAACCTCGTGTAATTGTGCTGTTATGCCGTTTAATTAAAACTGTTGATATTTGTTTTCTGCTTATATGTTAGATTCTGATTATATGTTAGATTTGGTAATGCCTTTATATGCTTTCGGGCTGTGTTTTTGTCCGTATGTTACAAATTTTCTTGCGAAATAAATTGTCGATTTCCATTATTGATCTTGTTGGACTTTATAGCTCCTAACCGCAGTATGATTTTAATAACAATAATACTTCTTTGACTTTCATTTTTTTTCAAGCCCAAAACATTTTGCAAATAAATTTCCTTTTTTTTCGGGCACAAATTTTTGGATAATAATTAATATTAAAAATTACTAAAACTTCAAAGGATGTCAATACCAGAGATGCAGAATACAAATATCCGACTTTCTTAACATACACAATTTTCAATGTAGTTTTAAAAAATTGAAACTGATGATATAATACTGATTGAAGCTATAATATTTTAACATATTTAACTTTCAATCTTTTTTAAACAATTTTTAAATATTAATAAATAAAATAATAACTTAATTTTTAGAAATAATTGATCAATTGCGAACGCTTTTTAAAGTAATAAACGAAATTAATATATAATAATCATCAGAAAAGATATTTCGCAACAGATTTTTAAACATTTAAACCTAAAAAATTACATATAAAATTAACCAAAATCCAGAAGGCACAGTATGCTGTATGGTAATGTTTTTTATTGACCGATTGCTATTATTCAGCATTGAATGATAATATTCAATGCTGTGAAAAATATTATTCAATAGAATATAATATTTTTCGATATAATATAGTATTGTGCGATGTTATACGAAGTTATATAATATTAACCCTTTGTGCTCTGAAAAATGATAAAATGCAAAAATTATTCACCCAATACAAAGATTTGTTTATAGCTATGAAAAATAAATATACATAATTCGTTTAAGTCAAAATTCTTTGAAAAAGAACTTCTTCCTGGATCTCTTAACCATTATGTAGACCTTTTTATCAATTAAATATGAAAAATAAATAAATAAATAAAATGTCAAAATGATGCATAATCTTGAATGATGAGTCAGAGGCACCATCGGAGTAAAAAAGGTCAAGAATGTCTTAAGGTACAGTAGATGATATTTGCACGCTGCGTTTTAGAAGTGGCATAGCAATTTTGAACAAAAAAGAACTAAATTCAATAGAAAAAAATTATTAGGTTATTCTTTTTTAATAACTAACTTCAGAATCCACATACCGGTATGTCTGGCGTTTCTAAAATAATGTCGGGAACATGCTCGTGTGTTAGGTGATGCTCAATGGTTTTGCAGATTTTTTCTTTCACCTCATCGGTAAGTAGGTGACCCGTGAGCATCATCACAAATAAGATGACTCTCTCGTCCATGTCTTTGTTGTATTGAGAAACGACCACGGTATCTTTTATGCCGGGGAAATCTTCCACTTTAAGAAAAAGAAAAATAAAATCATAAAAAAATGAAGTGTTTGTTTTCAAGTTGCGAGATGAAAATTTTGTTAAATTGAATTCAGTAGATTAAAACTATCAGGTAAAGTTATTTTTAATTCTATTCGCTATGAAAATAGTAACAAAAATTAATGCTTTATACTATATTCAATTACACATTATGAATCTCTGATAGAATCTTTTGATGATACGATTTTTTTATCATGTGAGAACATGTTTTGGTTAGAAGGTTTTGATGTCCGAAATTTAAGGACACAAATTATTTTCACCTGATTTTACTAGTATTGCATTATTATGTATGCTTTTTTGAAAGCAGATGCATTTTTAAAAAACTGATGAAGAACTTTGACATCATAGCTGTTATTTCATCTTAAAATCGGTTGAATTCCAAAACTTTGTAAATTTAAAAAGCAAATTAAAAAAATTATATATAATATAAAATGTAGAGAAAGAGGGATAGAGACCTATAGAGAAGAACTGTCGTGATTGTTTAAACTGGTTAATAACTTAATTAAGATAAATGATGATTTAAAAAATAATAATGTTCTGACATAACTTGAAATTTACGATCGAAGATTTCATTCTTATGAAATTTTACTAATACTCATTCGATTTTATTTATTATTATTATTTTGCAACAGTATAAACTATTATGAGGGAAAGTCAAATGAATTGAAGGGAGGATAGATCGGCAGGTTTGAGAAAATATCTTTTCTTTCAACATTTTTTAAAATTGCGCACAACTTATGCATCATCCTGAAATGATGACTCTTTAATTAACAACTTCTAATATAAATTGAAAGAATACAAAAAGAAAAATGAAATATTAATAACGCTAAAATAATCAATATTTCTAATTATTACTTAATTATCTATTTCGGAAAAAGGTATCTAAATGGGTGCAGATACTCACAAGCAAAATATATATCCGAACAATTGTATCTCGCTCCTTTCGGATTCATTGTTTCGTCGCTAAAACAAATAGAAATCCGATGTTAACAATCGTTTGTATTACAAAAAAAAAAGAGATTAATTTACAATTAACTATAAATTATGGTTTTGAAATTAAAAATATTATAAAGAAACTTTAACTTTTTCAAAATTATACACAAAATGATATTATATTTAATATGTATTTAACCTTGATATCCCAATATGTAATACTTCAGTTCAATATTTTGACTATGTATGTCGAACCAAGCAATAATCACGGAGAAGTGCTTTTATTAAAAACGCTTTTACTTAAATACGTATGTTTAATGGTTGTGAGGATAGAATTTTTAATTAGTTTTTAACTCATTTTCTCGGGTTTTGTTCAGAATGTTACACAATTTTGTCTCTGGAAAGTAATTAATTAGTTTTTTAGTGCTTTTGATTATCAATTAATTTGACAAGAGGGGCGCCATCAAGAAATTAATTTGAAAAGTTTTTTTATATTGCATATTTGAAACCAAGTATAATAAAAAACAGATAAAAAATAATAAGTTTTAGAAATAAAGAGTTTTTTAAAGGACTTTTATTAGTGTAGTAAAAAGCGGGGAAACATTTGTATCGAAAATATAGAAGCACATTAAAAATAAGATAACATAAAAAAAGATAATATAAGATAAAAAAAATAAGAAAACAAAGTAGAAATTCTTAAAATTAATCAAAAATTAAACATTCTAGAAAAGGAATTTAAATTGCAGTTTACTTCAAATATTTGCATCATAGGATTTTAAAGCTTTATTTTGATAAATTTTTATAAAGAAATTATTAAAAATATAGAACTAAGAATATTAAAAGAAGATAAAAATTAAAATATTTTTCATAAATATAAGATTATTATTCATACAAAAATAATTTATAATATACTGAAATATTAAATATGTAGATAACGTTAAGAATAAGAATATTTATCCTTAGAATTCAAGAATTTTAGGAAGTAATTTTCTTCACGATGAAATTTTACTTAGTTTTATAAAGTATGTATGTAGATTTCAAGCAAAACATCTAATTTATATGATGGATTAGCCAATTTATGTTATAATAGCACCAGTTTGGACGGATATATATGAAAAATAAATATTTTTTGAATTACAAATCATAAAAAAAAGCTTGTGTCAGAAATCAATAGAAGACAAAAATTCAAAATACATTTTATTATAGATGAAAAAAAAATCTCAAGCATTTCATTTAAAAACCTAAAATGAAGTGAAATGTATTCGATTCCAGTTTACTAAGCTTTTCTATTTGAGACCTCAGGCCTTTATGCTTAGCCTCTTGAACTTTCAGATTTTTGATTTAAAACTTTGTTCTTTTCAGTAAGCTGCTCTTTTTCAGTCCTTTTTAGTAAATTAATACAAGTGCTTTTGAAATTTATATAAAATTTTATCTTTTTGACTAAAAAAAACTGTTCCATTTTCAATTCCCACTGTTAGTTCACAATCTCCCTATATATGTATCTTATTCAAATTTTCAATCGTTAATAAAATATTTTTTATTCATCCACTCCAGTTCAAATACATTTAAAAAAATTGTGGATGACACTCGACATTAATACAGTTTTTCAAATGTTAATTCATTCATTAAATTTCATTAATTTTTAATACTTTCAGTAGAGTTTTAGCAGTTTGTAATGATTCAACAGGCAGTAGCTCAATCGGTAAAATGCGAGGATTTCAGTACTTTTCACTTAAAGGTGAAGAATGCGAGCTCACTTATTGTGGAAATCAATCATTTTTTGAAAAATTATTCATTTTAATTGTAATTATTTAGTAAAAGGTAATTAAAATACAAATTTTCTTTGTTGACCTAAGTAAAAATTGACTTACAATTTTTTAATATTAGTTTTTCTCTTGTGTGTTCTTCAATTTAATTTTTTATTTATTTATTTTAAAGTGTTCAAAAATACCTTCTTCCAAAAACTATGAGACCCTTTGTAATAGGATTACGCCATGCATCATCTGCGACATTCCAGTAACCTGAAATCATATGAATGATAATATGTATTATAAACCTACTACTTTTAATAAAATTTACATGTTCTATTTCATTCTATTACGAAACAAAAGACTTAAGATCAAAGAAATTCAGTTAAACATAATAATACCCTTGAATAGTGCAGGACACTTTTTGTGTTTCTTCCTAAAATGATATTAACAAACATATTATTATTGTATTTGCTTTTTATTATTTTAAAATAATTGACTATTTAATTAAAATGAGCAATTATTCACTTTTATTAAACTTTACCTAGTTCAAGTTTGTAAAAATGAAATTTATGAGCTCGTGTGTAATATCTGATTATAATTTTTAATACTTAAAAATATAAAAGTGTAACATAATATTTTTATATTTTAGATTAATAATGTTTTAGATTTTTAATATTTTGAATAAATAGTGCTTAATAGATTAATTAAATTTTGATTCCATACTAATGGGGCCCTTAGTAATAAAATTGAAAAAAAGATCCCCCCAGAAATAGTTGATAAATAATAAAATAATAAATTATACTTTTTAATACACTGATAAGTTTGACATCTTTTTATAAAATTTATTAAATATTTTTAAAAACTCGAATCTAGATAGTTATATTTGAAGAAAACATTGCATAGTTTTTTTATTGCAAAAAGATCTTGGTTTGTTAAAACTTCGCTATAAGACGAATGAAGCTTCTTATTAAATTACCTGGATGATCGGTCAAATACATTTCTCTAACTTTTTCTTTATTTTCATCATTGAGAATGGCCACGGGCAGAGCTGGATGAGGATTGGCCAGCACTAATTCACCTCTTTTGCCAATCGTAGGATTACCTGCGTTACACAAATGAAAGTATCCAATAGCATTAGAATTGTTTGTTAACATATCATCAATTTAAGGCAATTACTTGAATATGCAAAAATAATCTCTCTTTTCTGTACGTGTATCGGATTTATTTTTTCTCGTTTCCTGTATTCCACGACTAAATCAATCTCACATACTTCATGGGTTGCAAATAATGCATATTGCTATCGATTTGAAGATTATGATTGCATAGAAACTATTGGAATAATTTGACGTGATGTAGAAATGTCATCATCACAGTTATGGATTTATTGATTTTAAGCTTTATCTTTAGATTATTACTGGTAAAAGCTCAATTGTTTTAGATATCGGTGGCCTTTTGAAGTGATTTTAACCCATTAGCCGCCACGATCCACATTCGGGGATTTTGGAATTTGACGTAGACCACTCGGTCTCAGAAATGTTTTGGGCATGTCTGACAGTTTCATTTTATATATGAAAGTGAATATTGTTTGTAGAAGAATATATATATATATATATTGTACTTCGTTTCTTTGCAACAAGATTGAAATCCTATAAGTTGAAGGAAATAGAATAGTCATAATTGAAGTATTCTATTTCTGGTTTAGTTTTTAGTTCATAAGGAAATAACGTATATAAATATGTAATTCGGAAGTTATAATAACGATCTGTAACTTATTCAGTTTTTGGGTTTTTTTTAAAAATCTAAATGATTTGATTGTTCATTTTATAAAGATACTTTTATTCAAAACTATAGAATACTTTAAAGTAAAAGTAGATTTGAATATAATTATACTGTTACACAATTTTTTTGTGCATATACATAAATTATCAGGCCAACCATTTAAAAAAATTAGTAGCTAATAGGTTAAAATCAGGAATCGCATGAAATCTTTAATCGATATAAATACATTCAAACAAATGGTAATTTATATATTCGGATCATAATATAATATCAATTTTCTGTTGTTTTCAAATAGAAATAATTTCTTGACATCTAACCAGTCACAAGACAGTATGTTTTGTTCAGATATACTAACATAAAAAGAGATGGCTTGTTTACATGAATAAACACGGGGACCGGTGGCCTGGTGGTAAGGTCTCAGTTTCGTGAAGTTTCATGTTCGCAACCCGATGCCATCGAAGAACCGTCGTGTAAGAATGAATATTGCACGTTAAATCTGTCAGGCCAAACGTCCTCCCGCTGGTGTGATGTAGTGTGGACAGGGGGATGCCAGCTCATGTGTCGTCCTAGTCATCTGATATCGATTCTAAATTGCGAGTTCCGTCCCAAATTAGCATTAGTATTGTTTTACAATGGGACGTTAATATAATTAAATTGCATGAATAAACGAGAACTTGAGTATTGTTTGATTCACGATTTTCAAACAAGTATTTTTAGATGATTTTACTTAGCAAGATTCAATTCGCAGTAAAATTTTCAGTTTGTTTGCTCTCCTGCTTGAATTTGTGATCCACATTTTGTTTTAATTCGCAAGTTGTATATTAACTTTTCTTAAAGCTATTTCAAGAGGTTCCTTGAAATATCCTTACGATTCTTATTTTGAAAGGAATAAACGCCTTCTGTTAAATGCATAATAAGGTAGTGAGTTTCGAGATCTAAAAATTGACTATACGAATATGAATTCAATAGTTTCAGACGGCTTATCCTATCTGATGAGTTTGCGTTTTCGATCAACCAATACAATATGCAACCGAGGTCTGCCTTTGAACTGATACATCAAAGCTATTAATTCCGATTTATTAATGGTGATATACTTGGAAAAATCAACTAACTGTATTTTATAAATTAAAAACATTATCACTTTTTGTAGCAATTTGAAAAGCTTTAAAAGTTTCATTTGATTTTATCTTTGAAAAAGTTTTCAAATTCCTCGAATCGATTCGCATTGTTAATCATTAATACGCCGACGTCTTGATACAGGGGTAACAAGGTTTCCTCGTTATCTGGACGTTCTGGATTCGAGTCCCGATTCGGACGGTTGTATGACAGATGCGTACAACTTCTTTGCGTACAGGTCGTAAAAGTATAATATATCATGTGTAGCTCTTTGAAAAAAAGGGGGAAGGGAGTAATTAGTCTAGGTTTGTCAAAACATATGTTGTTTGTTGGCAAGAGTATTTGGCGAGGAAAAGTATTGGCCTTTTAACTAAATTTTGAGGCTTAAACACAAAGAAAAAAATTTTGTATTTGTGTGCATGTAATGGCTCTGTACAAATAAGACCAGAAAAAAGATTTTTTTTTGTTTTGAAATTTTAACTAACAAAAAATTAACAGAAACATTGACTTTTTTCCATGATACCTTTCTAAAATTTTACAATAAAAATAATTTTTACAACATTTTAAAATTAAAAAAATCTAATGATATCAAATTTTTTACCGTATTATTTTTTTCATACTTAATATGTATAACAAAATTTTAAGTTTAAGAACGCTCTGGGGTGGGGACAATTGAAATTTTCATTAATCATCGCTGACAAACAGGATGGCCAAAGGTGGAAAGCATAAAATATGCGACTAAATATATTAAGAACGCTTGCAAATCATATCAATTATCAGCATTATTCCTTCAGTGTCAAACTATACTTAGCACAGTTCTTAAATAAAAATCTATGAATAAAAAAAATCTAAAATAACAAAATTCAATTCTAAAAATGTGTCACTGAAATGCACTTCTCCAAATATTAATTGCACTTTCTCATAAATATCTTTGTATTAAATTTATTATCTCTACTTTCAAATGTCTATGTTTTAAATAGGCAGATAGACGCATATATATACTATTCACTTTTATTTTTGGAAGAAAGTCTAATTTTGTGAAGTAAAATTTTTAGATTAAAGTCAGAATATTCTACACTTGAATTTTTGAATAATTTTAAGCGAAAAATTTGAAGATACCTGTCAAATTTAAAGCATAAGCTCCTGTGTTAGAAATTCATTTCTCTCTCTCTCTCTCTCTCTCTCTCTCTGTGTGTGTGTGTGTGTGTGTGTGTGTGTGTGTGTGCGTGCATGCGTGTGTGTTATCTGAAAGTTTATTAAGTTCCTGAAACAGTTTTTATGTTATTTTATGAATTAAAATTGAAATTCGAGATATTTTAACTGTAACATTACAAGAAAATTGCGTAATAATATGGTAGAAAGCTCTTTTTTTGGTACTTTTTTAAAATTTTATCCATTTACTATTTATTTCATTTTTATAACATGGCACTGTACTGAATATTATTTTAAAATATTCTGAGTGAGATTTCTTTTGTCTTTCATGACATTTAATTGAAAACCCTGTATTCTCTTGATTTTCCGTTGATGCTGTGAAAGTAGAATGTTTAGGAAGCATATGAAGAATACTTATAATAACTATTAATCACTAAATGCATATGCAGATAAGTAAACATAATATTCTAGTTAGATAAAGAAGTACTTAAATATGACAAATCTCAAAAGAAAGTGATTAGTAAAAAAAAAATGTAACTAAGAAATGTACACCTCAAATTAAAAATTGAAAAAAGAAATCGAATAAATCTGGGAGAACAGAAAGAATAGTTTGAAAAATTGGGAAATGCAGGGAAAAAATTCTTACTGTGATGTGTAAATTAAAATCTTAAAATTTATTTCGGTAAAATGTTTTTTTAATATTTTTTTTATTTTACGATGACAAACAGAAAATTTTAAATATGTCATGGTACTTCCACTTTGCAGCTGATTTTTTAAAAACTTATATGACATGGAAAATTAAAATCCGTGGATGAAAGCTTTTTTTACTACTTACGGCATATCAAGAATAGCTTTTGTATTTAATTCCTTCCTACAAGTCACTTCAATAATATTAACCTCATTTATTTATACTTCCAACTTAATAAACAACTTATATTTAAAAAACATAGATTTCAGTGTCCGAACTCATTGAATTAAACAAATGAATCAAAAAGAAACAAAATCAAAACTAATGAAAACGAAACTCTTTCGTTTAATGCAAATCGTGGAATTTAAGTAAAGTAAAGTATTTTCTAAAATCTAGGTTATTTTTTCGAAGGGGATGCAGTATTTATATGAGAAGAAATTCATTGATTTTTATCATACATTTTTGACTAAATTCATCTAAAAGCAATTCATGTTTCATCGGAAACAAAGTAAAAACTTTGTTTAATGAATTTTAAAATGCACTATACTGTATTAAACAATAAGTCATTAAGTATTCCAAATTGAGTTAAACACCATGCTAACTTTCGCCAAATCTGACACTTTTAAGATAACGTTTAAAATGTTGCAACCTCTTCTAGAAGTGATCCTTTAACAGTAACAAAACCGCCTTGGAAACAAGACCGTTGATTGACAGTTTTACGACTGGTACGCACAACAAGTGTACGCATCTGTCCTACGATTCGGACATGGCTGTTCTATCTGTAAGAAATATGAATGTGCCTCCCCTCCCCTGTAAAAAGGGACTTTAAATAAAACGTGAAAATGTGATTTTTGAATAGCCATCGAGAATGGCGTACTCTTGGCCTTAGTTGGCGTTCTTAAAACAAGAGACGCGCCTTTGGCTTAAAATCTCTGACTGGATCGGCGAGCTCGTCCATAGCAAGTGCCATTAGAAACAACAACAACAATCGATTGCCCTTTCAGTGTACAATCCCCCCCAAATGAGGGAATTCCGATGTTGAGTCTTGGGGTAGCTATATTTTTTGTTTTAAAACTATAGCTATATTTTTGCTGTATTAGGTCTATTTTTTGTTTTAACAAAATTTAAGCCCTGTCATTTTTTTTGGTACAAATATAAGTGTTTCTCGATAGTTTGCTTCTGAAAGTTTCGTTTTACCTTTTTCATCGAGAATTCGAACATCCATGCCGAGGGCCAAAGCTTGTATTTCTCCTCGGTACACTGGCATATTAGAGTCCAGGCCACTTATTAAACCAAAAACTTCGGTACAACCTAAAATAATAATTAAAAATTCGTGAGAAAAATATTAATTTATTTGAGTGACAATTAAAAGCAATGCGATATAGAGCAGTGAAAAGAACTTATATATTTTTAAATTTCCACAAATGTATCGGGCTATTTTTTTACTTGCTTTGTTTAAGATAGTTAGTCTAAAATTAAATAAAAATAAAAAAAATTAATAATTTGGAAACTAATAAAGATAAAAAGATGCAATTTATATAGGTTTAATAAAAATATAGCGTGGTGTTTGTAAATTAAGTTTGATAGCTAAGATCTACACTACTATCATAAATGGGAAAATTTGGATGGATGGATGGTGTAAGTCAATCACGCCAAAATAGCTGAACGAAATTGGATGAAATTTAGCACATAGATGGATTATAGTCTAGAATAGTACACAGGCTAATATTTATTCCGATTAATTGAGCGGTTACTTTTTTATTAATTAATAACTAACTTCCCCGTCAAAAATCTTCATTTCCCCTCATCCAAATGAGCAAAACTTCAATTTGTTTTTCCTTCATGCTAATGAGGTTAGGCTTAACATGTTTTTGACTTATTATTTTAAATGATTCTGTTGATTTCCTTAATGTTTGCATTTAAAATTAAACGATCCTAATTAATCGATCTATCGGATTCATTCAGAAGTACTTTTGAATTAAAATAAAACATCCTGAAGGAAATTAAAAATTTCTAATCTGTATTTCGTTATCCTTACTGGTGTAGAAAATTCGCGCATTTGCGTTAGCCCAATTGGCTTTGAAAATTCACGCATGCACAATGTGTTTTGTTTGTCGAGGCGGATTCAGGCATTATTTTATTTTGTTTTGTTAGACTAAGCAGAAAAACGACTTTGAATATTTGGTTAGCTGTTTTATTTTATTTCAGGTACACACTGTAAATAAATTGTTTTAAGTTAGTTGAGCGAACTAAGATTTGATATACAATCATTTGGTGCTATGCGAGGTTGGTAATTTTTCGGTAGCGCTTTATTTGGTTTTTTATTGCCATCATTTCTTTGTTACTGTAATGCGATCTTTTTTGTTCATTTCCCTTGATATTTTTTCCTGCTGTACGTATTCCTTTCATTATTTTCCATTTATTTTTTTTGCATGCGTTCCATTTGTTTTGTATTTATTGATTTTTTTTCTATATTTGTGTTAATTGGTTGCCGCGTTCATCGAAATTATGTTCATTGGATGCAGAGTTATGATTGGAAACGTTATTGATGCCGCTAAATTTGGCGACAAATTACTTTTTTGACCAACTATATCATTATGGTGCTTTTTTCAACAGCAACATAATGATATAGTCTGATAACATTTTATATTGTGAGCATACTGTCATGTTTCACATATACATATCAAAATTTCCACGTGTATGAAGTGGTTAAAAGCTAGCAGTATATATTTTATATCGGTAAATAAAGTTGAAATTTCTACGCTATACATTATATACTATAAAAAGTTTAATAATATTCATTGTAACATATGTAATTAGCAATATGCTTGTGGTCACTGCATTGATCGCTTTTTCTTTTTATGTAGTAGATATATGCAGCAAATCGACTTTAAAATGTTGGAAAGGGAACATCTCCTAATAAGTAAATTTTCTGATTTAAAAAGTAGATACCAACATTCTAAAGACACAAAATATCAGATCGGGAACTCTGGGATGTCATTTATAAGGAAAGAAAAATATAATTCTTTTCAAATATTGAACTTAACAATAATTACATAGACTCAGCATGCGGTGTTGAGACAAGAGAAACGCTGAAACCCTTTAAAAAAATCTATTTACATCAGAGATTTATTAAATAGAAAAGGTGGAAGGGGATCAGGAAATAACATTTTGGAATGAAGTTACTATAAGCTAAATTAAGACAAAACTTTGGAAATTAATTACTATTGAAATTAGAGTTAAAAATATCATATATATAATCTTGTATAGTAATAAGAATTGAAAAACAAAAATTCAGAGTAATTAAAAAAAATTCTATATTTAACTCACCGATAAAGCTGTACTATTATCTTTTTATTCGATGTTTTGCTTCTGAATCCGAAACATTTTGTATTTTATTGAATGTTTTAAAGATTTTTATTCGATTGACTCCTTGTTAAAACCATTCGATAAGTACAGATTGGTATAGTTAGGCTTAGAATTGTAATAATGCACATATGCCATAACCCCACGATATCAAATCGCACCAAGCTAAAACGCCATAAATGTTATCACTCCATAAACCACAGTAGCAAACCAAACCAAAGCAAACTCTAAGTACAATGAAAGGAATGAAACAATTTTTTTATTACTTACCATATGCCGGTGAGCAAAATAAGCCGGGCTTTATTTTTTCTGTTATGAAATCGAAAGTGCTGGGCTTTGCAGGACTTCCGACGGGAAAGAGCTGTCGTAAACTTTTTAAAGAATGCTTTGAAGCTAAATTAGAGGTATGGAATACGAATAAATATTTGATGATTACTTTATAATAGCATCCATATAACAAACTTTTTTCATTTTTTAAAAGATTAAATTTGTACTTTCTTCATAAAAAGGATATGAACATTACCTAATACATACATAAGATAAATCGAAAAGTTGACAATTAGTAAAGAGCTGATCCTTAATTTATTTCGACATTAATATATACTTTTCAAATAATGCACAATTTTTTTAAGTTGACAAAATACAAAATACATATTTAAACAATCAATTCGTGATTTAAAGTCTTTCATATTTTAAGTAAAAATAATTTTAGAAATGTGTAAATGACAATAGATGAATGATTTCAATCCATGCCGATATTTTGCTTGTTATACATTTTTTAACGAAGATATACAAGTTTTATTGTTTACAGTAATGGAAAAATATAGGATTTTTCAATCAAAGGATTTTTTTCTTATTTTTATAAAACATTTTTAAACATAAGAAAATAGCATTTAGTTTTGAAAAATAATTTTTCTGTAACTAAACCGTTACAAAACTGAAATATTTACGTAATACATATTTAATCTATAAATGATCCTTGTTCAAATAAAAATGATATTTCTTAATCCTAAGAGTGGGGATAATCGACAAGTTTAAGGATGCTTGATCAAAGGATAAATAATGATTGACAAAAAGAAAACATATTATGCGGAAATAATATCTCCTAGTCTAACTTCCTGACCTAATATCCCTATAGTCTAGGGAAATTAGAGAATTTGGAATACTGTAAAAATAGCTGTAAAGATTCAGCTATCTTGCCTTGAGACACCTGTTTTACCGCTAAAACGTGCCTGATTCTCCCGCTCGATAATTGGAAATTCCGGCCAGCTGGGCCATCAGCTGTTTAACACCCTTACATTGTAAAACGACTTCAGACTGTCAAATGGGAGATTCTCTTCTAATGGGATCATTTGGACATTTTGTCGAGTCAAGATAAAGAACCGCACATGCACTTTCTGTCGTTCCAAGGGAATAAATGGCATCTTTAAAGGGTAAAACTGTCAACCCTTTGGATGTTAGTCTTTTATTATGGAGAGCCACTTAAGAGGAGGGATCATTAACGAACCTTGCCAGGTTCAATTGGAGACCAGTGGTTTTTTCCCCCTTATCACCAATTGGGTTGCAGGGAACTCAAGTGTACCAAAGTGAAAATGAAAGATGGAGTTTTGACAGAAAATAAAATTTTTGGAAAAAAGGCTGGAGAGGTCTGCTGGAGAGCTCGAGAGAGACTTCTAAGTCTTCGAAGAATCGCCGTTTTGAAGGAGGAGAGGGAAGCTTCGTGTGATTCGGGCTTCTGAGTTGAGATCCATGAAGATCGGTGGATTCCTTGAGCTACCCCTGTAGTAGCCTAATGCACTAACAGCCTATTAGTTTTTCTCGGGAGGTTGTTTCTCAAACTTTAATCGAGAAACTATTCATGCATAATTGCCAAATGTGTTGTGAATATTATCGCTCATATTAGTCTGAGAACGAGTTATTTTATGTACATAAGGCTGTAAATAAAAAAAAATTGTCTTTTAAACGCTACCCTTTTATTTGATCGGACAGGATCAAGTCATTACCATGCATAAAATAATATGTTGCTCTTAAATATAGGAAATTAATATTCGTTAGAACTAAGATTTGCGAAAAAAAAACTGTATGTGATGGATTTTTTTTTTAAAAATTATCTTTCAGGTAAATAATTATTTTTAAAAAATCTTTTCATTGCATATGAACCGCGGTGACCTGATGGTAGGGTTTGAGCTCTTGAAGATCCCAATTTCCACAAAATTCCGTACGTTCCAAAGAAGAAACAGTAAGTGGGACTAGCACCCGATATCTCGGAGGCCACATGTCCCATCACTGATGTGACACAGAAGTTTGCAGAGGGCATGCCAATTAAGGTTTTGCCCTTCTTATCTGCCTGGGGTTCAAATTATGAGGTCCACCCCAAAATAGTTCTACTATTGGTTTAAAATGAAACGTTACTTAAACTAAACTTTCATTGAAGATCGCCATGTAATATAAAATTATTCCACAGTTTGAGAATATCGCTTTAGTTAAGGATCCTGGCCTACTGTCTATAACATTTAATGGGACATCACTACATGAAAACAAGAAATGGCAATTATCTCTCTCTCCGTTAAAGTATAGCCTATCAGCGATGTTTCTAAAAAACTAGTTGAAATTAGCAATTATCAAATTCATTATAAACCAAAGATTTCAATAAATTTACCATGAGATTAGAGTTTAAATTTTCAGTCACGACAAAAAAAATTGCATTGCTTGTGAGTAATATAAAAATTAAGTGATTTCAATCATTAATTTTTTATTTCATAAATAAATTTTAATTTTTTATGCCCTTTTTTGGTTAGCATATATTTTAAAAGACCATTTATTCTCTTAAGAAAGAAGCAACATTAAAACTCACTTGGTGCCCAACCGTGTGTGTCCATAAAATCTAATGTGCTGCTCCATACGTACGCAGTTGTAAGGCCGTACTTATCCACCAAGTCCCAAAATCGCATGGGGGACTCTTGAAACACGTAACCGTCGTAGTTTATTATTGTCAGACCTAAATGCAGAGAGTTCACGGTCATGTTCCAAGAAATCCAGCCCACCTGTAAGAGACGGAATTTGATAAATGAAATGACTTTTTGCTAAAAAGCAAACAATGACAAATGATTAAGTTAAAAAGAAACTTTAGATATTTCATAACAACAAATGCTGTTGAACAACTGTTTTAGCGGGTGGTCTCCATAAAACTTTTTTGCATGCTTTACAATAAAGACGTCATTCCAGAGAACGCCTTAATGAGCATTAACTTGCAATCAGTATGGAATATCAACCTATGATATGAATCTAATATTTTTACTGAATTTAACGTATCATTCCTTAACGAATTACTTCACGATTAACCCATGGTATAAGGTTAATAATATCCGAAAATAAAATTTGCGTTTTAGATACTTTTTACTCAACCGATTGAAACAAAAAAAAAATTAATACAAAACTACACTTGTAGTTAAAAAATCGCATACCAAATTTGATATGTATAAGCCATTGCTTCTTTTAGTTATTGCTTTCACATGTTTCTAAAAGTACAGAATGACAGTCAGTCAACCTGTCTTTGGATATTGTTTAAAATTTGAATGATGTTTGAACTATAGATGTTAATTCTGTATATCAAATTCAATCTATCTAGCCCTCTTCGTTTCGTACACCCCCCCTACAGATACACACCCCCTGGGCAGGATTTTGCCTCAAATTTGATAGGAATACAAAAATTTGGTGTATAGAGTATATATACCAAACAATATAGACCATATTCAATCCCGTGTTAAAATTTCATTCGTTTATCTCAAAGTTTTTTTGAACGATCTTGGTCACAAACAAACAAGCACACAGTTAGACTGATGGGTATTATCCAAAATTGTGTTTTCCAAACTCAGGGCTGCCTGAAAATTTAGAGAATCGTTAAAATCTGAAGTTCGCATTTTTTGACGATTACTCTAATTTCTCTCTATTGCATGAATGAGAAAGTAATAAAAAAAGACTGCGAAGATTTGGATTGATTTGATTGGTTCAAAATTAAAACTTTTATTTCAATTGAATTTGAAAATTTCAACCTTTTAACAGAATTCTGTAACACCATTCCATCACTCATGCTTAAAAAACAATCAATTTTTGGAAATCTCTTCATCTTTTATCATTTGCTTGAAAGAAAATCAAATTCAGTTCAGTACAATGTCGATAGCTTTCTGAATAGAAATGACTAGAATTTTTTTCCAACTAGAATTTTTAAGCAAGTTACCCTGCATATATGGTTTGGGAACTAATGTTGAAAAATATTTTGTATTTTACGCATACGTAGTTAAAAATTATTTACTAAAAATACACAAATTTTCTCGGATATTTTCAGAAGTCACTTCGAGTTTTAATAATTATTTTCATTAGATTATGTGTTTTATTTAATTTGATACTGCATCGTGCTAGATTTTTTAAAAAATAAGGCCTGGTAGCTTTCTAAATTTAATAGCTTAAAAAAAACCAAAATGCAAGTTGCAAAGCAAGTAAAAATACGTAATTATATCCAAAGCAAATAAAATCCCCATCGGAAGTTTTAAAAAATTATCAACACTTTATGAATCTGGGTGAACCGTAACCCTTTCCTTTGTTCATTTCTGATGTATTCCTTAAATACTCTCGATAATGAGTCTTTAGAGAGTTCCAAACTTATATTGGGTCGTTCGAAAAGTAATTTCGTTTTTTCTCGACAAAGGATTTAATTGTATTTTTTTATTCCAACTTCACACTTAAGACGTATAATCATTGTATGTTTTGAGAGGTGATATAGCAATACTTGTTTGTGAAAACGTTCAATTGATTTTGCGAAGTAGTTTTTGGTAGATGCCCTTTTAAATAGGGAAAGCAATAAGCAGCAATTTCGTCATATTTCACTTTTTTTCTGTAGGAAAGGTAAAAATGCTGTTCAAGCCAGAAAGAAATGAACCGATGTGTATGGAGAAGATGCGTTGAAAATACGACAGTGTCAGAACTGGTTTACAAAATTTCGATCCGGCAATTTTGATGTCGAAGATGCACCACGTTCCGGATGGCCGGTTGAAGCTGATAAAGACACGATAAAGGTAATAGTTGATGCAAACCGGCGAACAACAACACGTGAGATCGGTGAGAGTTTAAATTTATTGAATTCAACTGTTTATGACCACCTGAAAGGCCTGGGTTTAACCTCGAAGCTCGATATCTGAGTTCTCCATGTCCTCACGGAGAGAAATTTGTGTTGTCGCATTGAAGTCTGTGATTCTCTCCTCAAATGTCACAAAAATGATCCACTCCACCATATTATCCAGATCTGGTTCCTTCAGATTATTATTTGTTCCGGTCAATGCAAAATTTTTTGGACGGTAAAACCTTAGTCTCAAATGAAGACGTCAAAAATCACCTTGGATTAGTTTTTTTGCCAGCAAATACCAAAAATTTTATGAGCGTGGAATCATGCCTCTACCAGAAAGATGGCAAAAGGTTTTGGATCAGAATGGGCGATATATAATTTAATAAAATAATTATTCATTATACGAGGATCGTCTTTCATTTTCACCAAAAAAAAAGAAATGACTTTTCGAACAACCCAATATTTATTACTTGGCAGAAATTTAAAAAAATGTATGTCCATCCTTTCTGGAGAGTTTCGGAAAAGTGCGTAACTCTGAACACTTTTGATCACATAGTTTATTTTTTTGACTTGAGTAACTATTACTAGGGTTGCATATTTAATAAAACTAATTTTTTAAAGAGTTTGAATCTTTTTTAAGTTATTAATTATTAATAAATTTGATGAATTTATTTAGATGGGATGAGTGAAGAAAAAATGATAAGTGAACTTGGATGTCTTATCACAAAACACGTTAGAAAGTTGGTTTAGTTAGAGCCTAATTGCCAAATAAGATATTTAATGAAGTTTGATTAGCATTTGAGAAATAATATGCATGCCATTTAGCTGAGCCTTAAATTGGTTTTTAAAATTCATAAATAATTAACTTATAAGAAATAAAAAAAAATCTTCAAAATAAATGTAAATTTCAATAACATAACATAATAAACATTCAATAACAACATTTGTTAATAACATAACATAATAAACATTCAATAACAACATTTGTTAATAACATAACATAATAACATTTCAATAACATAATAAACATTTGGCATTTAATTTCCCAGAAAATAGAGAAAACGGCTACGAAAGAAAATATTCTTACCGGTGACTGATTAAAGTTGGAATCTTCTCTCGTACAATTTTGATGCAAACCGAGATCTCGCAGAGTAGCTATGAAGGACTGCAAAAGAAATACCATTTTAGGATACGGTATAATCTTTCTATGCTTGATTATAAATAACATTTTTTTAGGTTAACAATTTATTTTTTGACTTCAAACAAATTCCATGAAAAATTTAATACTTAATATTTCATGTTTTGGCAATACGTACTGTGAAGAATAATTTCAACTTCACCGGAAGCATTAGGAGTTCTGACATTGAAATTCACATTATTATGAGGAATTGACTGAAAATCACGTAAACAACGATTGTATTTTGGAAACACTCAGATTCATTCCCTCATACTCACGCATGTTCGCTCCCTCACACTCACACATGTTCGCTCCCTCACACTCACACATGTTCGCTCACTCTTTCCCACTCGCACATGCTCGCTCACTCTCTCCCACTCGCACATGCTCACTCACTCTCTCCCACTCGCACATGCTCACTCACTCTCTCCCACTCGCACATGCTCACTCACTCTCTCCCACTAGCACATGCTCACTCACTCTCTCCCACTAACACATGCTCAATCACTCACTCTCTCTCTCTCCCACTCGCACTTGGACATGCTCACTCTCTCACACTTGCACATGCTCACTCTCTCACAATCGCATATACTCGCTCACACACACACAGACAGACACACACACACACACACACACACACACACACACACACACACACAGAGAGAGAGAGAGAGAGAGAGAGAGAGAGAGAGAGAGAGAGAGAGAGAGAGAGAGAGAGAGAGAGAGAGCGTAATTAAGTCCATTTACTTTTCAGTTTTGAAGCTGTACGAGGACCATTTATTGCATACTCTTAGTTATGAGCCGTATTCATATCATGGTTACATCTTTCTCTTTCCATCTTTGGCTCCTCATCCACTCGGATATTTCGATCCATTGGATTTACTCTACATCAAACACATTTTCTCGGCCTTGCTTTATTGGATTAGGTTTCCGACTTGAAACCGACTCTTAAAGGCAAGTAAATACTCTCTTTGCATGTTTTAACTTTGATAAGTTCGGCTGAAAACTTGGACAGAGATCTACAGATCTGACAAGACTAGATACAGAACTTCATTTATCTAATTGTGTTTTAAAATTATTCTATTCAATAAGACAATTATTTTATTTTGTATTTAACTTTAAAGTACATAGGTTTAGAGGCAAAAACCCCACGTTATATTTCACCTTTTAATTTCTTGGCATTTTTGAGTTTCTACGTTCATGGACTTAATTTCAAAAATCTTTTCCATGCTTTTGGAGTTTTAGATGATGCAGATTTAACAAACTTTCGAAGTTAAATGCAATAATATTTTTTTGTATACTTTGATTCGAAAAGGTAAGAAGAATATTCTACTATTTAATGCATGAAAAATTCCAAAAGTTTGTAATAAATATCTTACAAATCTTTTTAGTTGGATAAATTTATCTGTACAAAGTTCGAATGATGAGATAAAAATTTGTAAATATTTCAAAATAACAGTTAAAAAATCAAAATGTCAAATGTTAAAGATAACGGAATTTCGATTTATAATTAAATGGCTATTATAAAAGGGGTGTATTTCAAGCATTTCTTACCCCAGTGGAATGAATGAGACCTTTCGGGGCTCCCGTAGTTCCAGACGTGAAAGAGATGGTTAAAGGGTAATCGAATGGTAACTGCTCGAATTCTATATCTTTGGGATTGTCCCGAAGTTCCTCTCGTGCTTTGTGGAGAAAATCTTGTATGTACACACTAAAAAAAAAGACAAAATATGAAGGTTCACTTACTTTTTCTTTTGAAAAGGAAAGGAGAAAAAGTGCATTCCATAAATCATTTTCGAATTTCTGGTGTCCTTTTTACAATTAATGAAGCCAGAAAATTTGGCTTGCAGAATTAACTTTATTTAACAAACAACAATCCATTTTGTCTACTAAAGACATATGAAGATTTTAAATCTCAATATTTGGGAGTAAAAACTTAACCAAGTTTCCTTCGCAATATATATATATATATATATATATCGTTAAGAATGAAAATCAACTCGTGATTTACTAAATAGTTTTGCAAGTTCTGATATGAGCTTTTCCCTTTCTGTTGTTGTTTCTAACGGCACTTATCATGGACAAATTCGCTGACGCAGTCAGTGATTTTAAGTCGAAATGATTGCCTCTCGTTTAAAGTAGCGCCACCTAGAGCCAAGAGTACAACTTAGCTACTCACTCAACACATTCGATTGCACAGCCACTTTTTACCGGGGAGCACATTCACTCACCTCAAAGAACGACCATGCTCGAACCGGGACTCGAACCCGGGATGCACAGATGATGGGGAAGATGCGCTACCCCCATGCCAGGTGGTCCATTTCTGTACATGAGCTGTCTAGAGTCTTGGAATTGTCAGAGGAGTGTCTTTGACCAAGCAGACATTTATTTATCTAAAGTGTGCCATTTATATTTTAATGAATAGACCTGACACAGAGGTAGCGCGTCTTTTTCGTGATCTGGGCGTCCCGGGTTCGAGTTCCGGTTCTGGCGTAATTGTGCTTCATTTATTCTATCTGCGAGATTTGTGAATGGGATTTCCTGTAAAAAAGAGCTGTGCAAGCAAATGTGATGATGAGTAATAAAAGTCGACCCCTAGCTCTAATTGGAGGTACTACCAAACAAAAGGTGCTGATTAGGCCTAAATCACTGAATATCGCAGAGATATTGTTCATGGTAAGTGCTATAAGAAACAACAACCCAATTAACTTATATGAAAATAATCAGATTAAAACTGTATTCTTTCCTTGTTTCGCTCAAACTAATTAAATATTTCAAAAAAAAAATTAAATTTAAATACCAGTTAGGGATATTTGAGATATCCTCTTGGACTTTCCTCCCTTTCTTAGGACAGAACACAACTTTCTCCAGGCATGGAAGATCTGAAATATATTTACATTCATTAATATCTTTTATATTTGAGAAAATTTAATGCAAACTATTAGTTTCAGTGCTTAATATCAAACACTCACTTTTCACAACTTCGGGTATTCTCTCATCCATTTTAAACTCTTTGCTATCGAAAATGAAATTTCCTGCCGTGAAAAGAATTTTTGGTCTAATTTGTTCGAAACGGGACAAGACAGCCTGTGAATAAAGGTGGATGTTAACATTTAAATTAAATATTTTATATTAAACAAAGTAAAAAGATTGTAATTTTATATGAATTAAAATAAAGTAGTTAAAATAAAGTAGTAATTTTATATGAATTAAAATAAAGTAGTTTGAATCTTAGGAAAAATGAATACTTGCAATTTTCAGTGTTTTGATGTTACTAAAATAAATGCATACTTTTAAAGAGAATAAAATTGTTAAAAGATTGGGGCATCATGAATATGAAAAACTAACCCTATTAGATTTAACTAATGAAAATTTTCATTATTAGCATAAAAGAAGTAGTTTAACGTTTATTAAGATTGAAATCTGCATTGGTATTTCTGATTTAATTGTACGGTTTTTAATGAAAAAAAAAACACGCAAGAAGATGTTACAATAAGGATTTGCATAATTTGAAATACGAAATTATATATTTATCATTTATATATATAATTTATATATATATATTATATATAAATATATATCGTTTATATATATATTATATATTTATCATTCAATTGAATAGACATTTTAGGAGCATAATAAATTTAATTTGCTTTAATTTCATTGAAATATGAAACCATGAAAGATCTCTTTTGCTATGAAGACCTCAAGGCTTTGAGGCTTGGTCGGATTTTATTTAAACAAATTCTTTCGTTTCCAAAGGTGCTTACCAGTCCTGGTATCCTTAATGCCTTAATTATTAATATAAGGATTGTAAAGTATGTTTGTGCTTTTGATAGAAATGCAAACTTTTAAAATCATGAGAAGTTTAAGCTTTGCAGTTAGGTGGTGGGGGTATGCTTGTATATGCCACTATTCAAATAAACTTACCATGGACGCAGTGGATATAATTATTTTAAAATTTATTAGGTCTGATTTAGTTTATAATAGAAATCATTTGTCTTGAGAATTACACCTGATTCAGTTTCCAATATAAATAATTTATCTTAATTATTAGACCTCATTTAGTACCTAATAAAAGTAATTTATTTAAAGAATTGGACCTGATTTATTATCTCATAGAAATCATTTATCTTAAGAAGTAGGCCTGATTTAGTATCTAATAGCAATCCTTTATCTTAAGAAGTAGGCCTGATTTAGTATCTAATAGCAATCCTTTATCTTAAGAAGTAGGCCTGATTTAGTATCAAATAGCAATCCTGTTTCTTAAGAAGTAGGCCTGATTTAGTATCTAATAGTAATCCTTTATCTTAAGAATTAAGGCGGATTTCGTTTATAATAATAATAATAATAATAATAACTTTTTGAAATATTAGGCCTGATTTAATTTATATTAGAAATAATTTATCTTAAGAATTATGCCTGATTTAATTTATAAAAACAATTATCTTGAGAATCAGGCCCGAT